>JAYRBW010023608.1:0-12543 GCA_036023295.1 Invenusta paracnida
GATCGGCGATCTTGTCAATATCTACATTATCTGACCTTTCTTTGTGTATTGACATCACCATACAATGGTTAAGCCTTATTTGACCAATAGTGGTTCGAAACCATGTTTTCAAACGACGTAGGGTGCTAAATGATCGCTCATACTGAGCATTGGTTGCTGGCAATATCAGTAGCAATTTCAGTATGCTCTGTATACATGCTTTTCTCGGCAACTTTTTGCTCTGCAAAAATTCACGAAAACGTTTGATTACATGTGCAATGCTCTGATTCCAGCCAGAAGGAGAATTAATTTGCAGATGCATGAGCTCAGCTTGTAGTTGACCAATATTTATTTCTGTGAACAAATTGCAAGCATCATTGACAGCCTCTTTCTCAAAGAGGTCTGTTATCTTCAAGAAGAACACAGACTCCAGTGACTTGAGGATATAATAACCAGGTTGGTCAAAACGTTGTTGTATTGCAGAGATTAAATTGCCAATGCAATGCAATTTAAATAAATTCTATGAAAAAAATCATTGACTGTTGTAGGAAATGATGATTTGCCAGAGCCAGTTTCAAAACGTGTAGGTTGTTTCCTCATTTGGGGCAAAATAGGCTCAATAATGTTTCATTCTTGTTGCAGTTGCAAAGTTTTTTTCCAGAATAATTCAATGTTTTCATCACTACAAAGATGTATTAAGGTGGTTTTGTTTGATTGGCCATTAATTGACCTTGAGATGCTGATAATGAGGACATTTGAAGGGTGTGGCTCAGATTATTGGTACAGAGAATTGGAAGGGATACAGATTTGTATTTAAGAACAAATTTGGAGGTAGTAGTTTTTATGGTGACAGATGGTGTGCAGTCAACTAGTGAAATAATGATGATTATCAGATTGGGGTCGTAATGGGATGACATGTGTGCCATACTGTGGTTCAGGTTATTGAATATATTGAATATAATATAATATTATTTAATCTTTATCTGGGCTATAAGTACTATATAAATATACTATATAAAAACTTTTGTCTAATGATATGTCAAGATAAGGGCAATTGACACATTGAGATTTACAACATTGATGAATACCAAAATTCTTCTCTGCTACCTTGTTTCCCTTCCACTTCTCTGCTACTGCTAGTGTTCTTGAATACCGCCCCGGTCCTGAAATAGCTAGTATAAAATTGACAGTTATAGGGGCCCATAAAATATCTTAGATTTTAAGGGGGGCCTGGGCCCACCCAGCCCCCCATATTCCTACAGGCCTGATTTACTCAAGCTTTATAAAACCATAAGAACATTTATAAAATATGCAGCACAATTTATTAATTGACTTGCATAATCTCCAAATCCTTCATAATTTTATAAGTCACTTCATAAAAATAAGAAACTCATTCTTAAAATGAAATATTGCATTTGCTCTAGCTTTATAAAAGAATAAGAACATGTTTAATATTATTCAATAAATAAAAATATTAACATCTATAAAATGACTTGTACAATCTTCCAATCCTTCATTATTTACATATGAGACTTTATTAAATCAAGACACTCATTCTTAAAATGAAATATTGCATTTACTCTAGCTTTATAAAACAGTAAGAACATTTTTAATATTGTTTAATTAACAAATTATATTAACATTTATGAAATGTGCAGCACAATTTATAAATTGTCTGGCACAATCTCCCAATCCTTCATTGTTTTTATAACTTGACACTTCATAAAGATGAGACACTCATTCTTAAAATGAAATATTGCATTTGCTCTGGCTTTATAAAACAATAAGAACATGTTTAATATTATTTAATAAACAAATTATATTAATATTTACAAAATGTGCAGCACAATTTATAAATTGACTTGTACAATCTCCAAATCCTTATAAAAATAATGAAGGATTGGGAGATTGCACAGCTCACTTTATAAATGGTTGCCATTTTATAAATTGGAAGATTGCACAGAGCAATTTGCAAATGGCGCAAATTGGTAAATTGTGCACAACATATATATGGAAAATTTAGTTAAATATTGTTTATTTTAATAATAATAATATGCTTAAATTTTTATTAACATGGGATATTTTCTTGAATATATGGGAATTTTTTTTTAACTAAAATTTCACAATTTTGCTTGAAACATTTTCATGCTAATGCAGTTTTTTACTATGTACATAATTTATTTTATTCATAATTTATCTCTTTCCTTCTTTGGTTTTGTTTCACTTCCAAATTTTTTACCTTATAATTTTTTTAGATATACAGGAAAAATACTGGATTTTTTAATATATTATATGGCCACCTTGATTTAAAAAATCGATTTTGATTTTATACTGCTAAACAACAACTTTACCAAACATTTTTATAATATCAATCAATGACAAGTTCTGGTAGCAAATTTAAAATATTGTATTTGTATATATAAAATAAAATAAACATTTTAAAAACAAAGTGGCATTTAATTTAGTACAAAATTAAAATCCAACATGCCAAACATAAATTTTTATTAATACAATAAAAGTCTGAAAATTAATAACCACTGATAACTCAAGCTGAAGTCTGAGCCTGACTATGACAATGACACTGGCACTATCTTCACTATCAGATCCATTGAGTAAGATAAACACTATATATATATTAAACAAATTTTGTATTTTAAAGTCAAGATTCATAAATGGTTAAAATACTATAGTTATCTGATGCTTAAATGTTATACTATATATAGTTTAGTTACTATTTATTTTTATATAGTATATTTTTTAATTATACTATATAGTAGTACAGTCTCAACAGTAGTTTATAGTATAGGTATACTGAGTGAAACTATGTTTATACTATACAAAAATTAAATAGATAATTTTTGTCAGACTTACTCAAATATAGTTATGTAGCTAGTATACTAGCAATAATTATCTCACTATATGCAATATTAAAGGAAATTTATGTCTAGATATTTACCTGACTCAAATATGGAATTTTATTAATTTTTGCTTTATGTCTATAATACAAATTATGACCAATATATGTCTAATACATCATATTTTTTCATGATTCTCTCTATTATATTAGCATATACAATATTTTTATTAGTATTATATATATGTTATATATAATTTATCATAAATATGACTTTAAACTGTCTAATAAGAGAAAGAAGAAAATTGTTTGGTTTTCTAATTCCCAATCATTCATGCACATTGTACTATTTGTATTAAATAGCAATACAGATCAAGCAAGATATATATTTTTCTATTTTGTCTAAATAAGCAATAATAATTAATAGGGGTTGGGGGTCCTCTGATATTATTTTTTATCTTTCCAGGCTGTAAAATTGAAACTTTTTTTCTTGCATGCCAAATTTGATCATCTGACCAATTACATTGTAGAACTCATTATATAATGAGAATAACACTATAAATGTGATTTTAATTAATAATCTGTTTATATTAATTATCTGAATTACATTGATGGCAACTACTTGTTCTTATACATCACATCCATAAAGCCAAAAAATAACATCAACTTTTTTTAGTGAGTTACACTTTGTTTGCTTGTAAAAGGTTTGGGGTTTCCCAGGATTTTTAAATTGGCTCATTCCCAAGTCTAAATTTAGCATTTTATATTTTTTTATACCTAATTATGAAATTGTATATAGAATTTCAAACAATTAAAAAAAATACCCAAATTAATTAATAAGCAATGCTTTAAAGAATTAATATAGTGACTATTACTAAGATTAAGTTAGTAACTCATTTCAATGACATTTTTACCTTCTATTATTATTATTGTTAAATACAGAAAAACATTATAAACACAAGGGTGTTTTACAATTTTGGGCTAAATAGTCACAGTTATATTTTTGTATTTTTTTATATAACCTTATAATTATAATGGCAAGAACTGGTGCTCATCCTAATAGATCAACATACTGATGAGAACTGGTAATCATTCTAATAAACTATTTAGCCAGTCTTATTTTTATGTTATATATTTTATATAACATTATGATATTTGATGAGTTTAATATTGAATCTTCATATTATTTTATATATGTTTCTATGTAATAATTCAAATATGTATTCTACCAGTTCCAGCTAAATAGCCATTGCAATTAAACTAGTTCTTATAGCTTGTAATTAAATTATATCTAACAATCTAGCTAGATATTAAAATAATATAGTTTAGTTCATTTCAACATCTTCTTTCTACTATTTCAAAATTAACCTGTACAAAAAATGTGGTATGAATTATCGAGATGGTATGCAACACATATAGATTATATCTATATCTCTATTAAATCAACTGCATTGGGTTGTGTGCTCATGCAAGTGACCTATTCACAGTGGGTGATTTGGAAAATTACTAGATTATACATTTTTGTAACAGCTACCATAATAGCAACACTATTTGATATTTTAACATATTTAAACTTTTATAATATAGCACACCTAACAATTAATAAGCAAGTCAATTTTCATACAGTTTATAACTAAGTTCTAATAGTACCCAAGAAATTGAGACCTAAAGGTCAAATTTTTAATTATTTCATTTGTATTCTTCTAACTAACCCAATAACACCCCATCTCCTATCTGTTTTAAAGGTATTGTTATATATGTCATACATGGGAATCTTCCAAATTCCTATCTATGATATGTTGGCAACTAATTATGAACCTGACTAGTTCTGAATCATATTTTCTAAGAGTTTTAAATATGTAATTATGTAAATGATGTATTATTAAAGTTTTAATTCAATCAAACTATAATATAAAATAATATTTGTTTAACCTAAATACTGGTTTAGTTTAAAATGGGGCCAACCAGATCAAAACTCCTTAAATGTCCAATTTTGAACCCTTTTTTACTAACATAAATTAATTGGCTTATTTAATTATAACATTATTATTTATTTATGTATGTCAGCTATTATTTGAATCTGACTTTTCTTGTTATAAATAAAATATACTTTTTTCAGATAGAGCTATTGCTATTGAGCTCTAGATTGTTTTGAAATTACATACCCAGATTAAATTATAATTCAATCCAGTTTTCAACTAAGTCTAATTTACTTTTCATGCAAAATAAAATTATCTATACTATATAGCTCAATTGAAAGTATGAATTAAATGAATATAATTATATATATATATATATATTCTTCTTTGATGGTGTTAATACTCTTCCTGAATAAAATAAGTGCTTACATTATAACATGTTTATAATTACAATATTATTAATTTTTATCAATTATAAAAAATATCAAGACTTGGCTCATAAATTCTAAACTGGTCAGCACAGTTTTGAACTAGACTGCTTTTCAATTGAAATAATGATTATTTACATAAGACCAAATGAAATGTATTTTTTAGTAATAAATATAATAAACTGTCTATTTAATACTCTATTTAATATTGCCATACTAGAATTTAAAAGTATGTACCATGTTTTATGTTTATATAACTAATGGAATGAATTTTTTATCGTTATAATAACTAATAAGCCAATTTTTGAACTAAACCACCTTTAAAGTTAAATATTATAACTATATTATTTAAACTTTTTTGATAGGTGCCATTTTTAAAGTTGATATTTATATTAATGTGTTTTGTTAGTATTATTAATAAACTTTTGTAGTTATAGTATATCATTAATCTAATTATTTGACAAGAATTTAAAGTGATTTAATAGTCAAACATAGGTTCACCAGTTTAGAACTGATTGGGTTTATAATTGGTCATCAACATAAAATTGATTAATGCACTATATAACCAATATGGTTGTAGTGCAGTGGAACAACATATCAGGAGTGGTACTGTTCTTATATTTTGCAAAGCAGTGGATGGTATCAAGTCTGATTATGTTGTCATTCTAGAGATGTGTTCCAAATGCAATACTTCTTCTTTTTTAGGTGGGGGTCCTAAACCAGTTTATTTGAACTTTTGTAATGTTGAATTTTCGCCAATAAACATATTCCATGGTTAAAATAAAATAACAAGATGGGCTATGTATTTGGTACTGATACAGTTTTATTAGTCATTTTGTTTCTCTGCATATTTTCTAAGTACTTAAAGGTCCAAATTTGATTATATAATTTTCGTGACTACTATTCAATTATATCAATTTCAATTTAATAAATAGAGCTTTTTAAACCTGTTTTCTTACTGTCTGTATATATATGTATAAATAATATATATGTGTGATTTTCAGATTATCAATGTCTTGGCAATCTTCTGGTCGTGTTAATGATGAGTTAGTGACCAACCTTAAAGGTGAATAATTTTGTTGTGTGTCTTATATAATTGCTACCTGCGTTGTAATATTTGTGATAACTCTGTGAATTTTGATATTGCTAATTGCTATTACTTTTTCGTGTAGTAATAGCATAATTTTTATAGTCAGGGCTAGTTAAGGAAAAAAGTAATGATACATGTGCAATTAGTTAAAGGAAAACACTGGGTCGGTTTAAATTTGATGGCAGCAATGAATTTGCTGTTGGTGTATTTGACATTTTGATATGTATCTCGTCATCATTATATGGCGCATTTGTGATTGAACTTGAGATATTTACAGCTCTGATTTATGATGGAAAACAGGGAGGCATTTCATTACAATTCTTACCACTCCGTCAGTGGGATTATTCTCTGAAATGACAACTTGTGTCTTCATTCGCTTGTCGCCTCTATATTCTACTTCTAACTCTAATTCCTCTAATGTTTGATTAATGGTTAATATTAGGCTAACTTGCTACAGTTAGTTTCCAATTTGTGTCTTCAATGTTTCTGTAATCCAGCCAACGAGATCATCAGGAGTGAGGCTGTGGAGGCTGCAATGCGCCGGGTGGACCGAGGCAAGTTCTGCCGTCACAACCCCTACACGGACGCGCCTCAGACCATAGGCTACGGGGTCACTATCAGTGCTCCACACATGGTGAGCAGATGAGTGAGTCATTACAATCAGGTGTAGCTGTCTGTGGGGGGAGGGGGGTAGTGAAATCTTGCTTATGAATAAGTAATAATTAATGTTGGTTACTCACCTTACTACTCATATATAGCTATTTAACTACTTAATTAATATAATAAAACTCGTGTTTGTATTATTGTGATATTAACTTAGTTAAAAGGTTAGACACTTGTCTATAGAGAACCAAATGGTTTCAGTATAATTAATAATAAAATATTAGAAAATAGGGTTTTTAAGTAACATTTTCCCACTAGAATTACCTTTGTTCAATGCACTAAAAGAAATTAAGTTTAATTATGATTCCTGTTTATCAAAATTAAATGTTAGTGTTTTGTTTGTTACAATTATTGTAATGATTTTCTTATCGATCCGCATTTTCATGTTGTCTTCACTTGTTTTCTACGAATCGGACGAGTTGTTGACAATCATAAATCGATTTCATCATGCTCAACGTCACGTGAGTAGAGGATCTCCTCATGATAGTATAGAACCCGTCCTTGTCTCCCCCCTGGATCAGCACGCCCACGCACTGCAGGTCCTCGCCAAACATCTTCAACCCGGTGCCACTGTTCTGGATGTCGGAAGCGGGAGTGGATATCTCACCGCCTGTATGGCTGCCATGGTAACTGTCAACACTCGTCCGTCTTAAATGGAAAAATATTCGCCAAAACAATATTACAGGCCCCATTTTGAGATATTGTTTTTTTTTATTGAAATACGCAAGATTTTGGTCTGCCTAGTCCCATAAATTCATCATGTGTAAATGAAGCAGTAATTAGAATGTATAGTTTCAAAATTAATGAGTAACAAAAAGACATTTGAAGACTTCAAAATTTAAATATGAAGTTGTATTCTGACAATTTACAGAAAAGAAATCAGTATCGAAGTTTGAAGTTTAAAACTTGATTATTGTTTACGTTTAAATGAAGGCAGATTCTTGGCAAATAGGTTAACTATAAAATTGAAATAGAAAATGGGTAAAGAATTATAATCAATGGAATGTTTGGTGATAAATAGGTATATACGTCATGATGAAGTTATACTAGCTGGCATATCTGTTAGCGTTATACATATCTTTAGTGTCACTATATATATCTATTACAGTTACTACAATTATCCCCATAAATACGGGTGTTGCATTTCGATTTTATCAAATTTTCAGGAGTTTGCAATAATCATAACTTGTTGGATGATTTGAGCAATCAATAACCGATGATAATTCTGATTACTACCGGCAGTATAATATAGTATATCAAACGTGTCTAGTTTAAAATATAGGTATGTGTGCCAATGTATAATCCATTCATTGTTACATGTTTGCGTTGGTGCTACTAGCTTGTGATAATTGAAAATTTATATTTTTCCCTTTTTGTTAATACCTACATACACCAAATCATTCTATCAAAATAGCAGGAATGGCTTTTGATTCACGCCTTCCTGTGTTGCCATTTAATGCAACTAAGCGCACTGGACTGCACCGGTTAGTTATATACATATATATCAACTTTATTGATTAATATAGAGCCTGTGCATTTGATCGCTTTACCATATAACCATATTATATCGGTACATCTTTGAATTGATGCAGTGATGCTAGCAATCATATTACCACAAGATTAGACGTGCATGATTACATCATGGAAAGCGATTACTGTGATTGTAAGCACGTTGTTTTCTAAACAGGTTGTCTAATGGTTGTATTGACAATATATCAGGTATCATGTGTCGAGTTTTCTTGGTCTGTGTACAGTTTAACGCGCCATTATTTTAGCTGCATTCGAAGGATTACGAATGCACAAATAAGCGAAGCCTGTGTTACTAAATAATGTAGTAATAGCACGAGAATAGCTATTTTGAAAAAGTTTGCAATTTCTAGTATCTAATACATATATAATACAATGGAATTCTAAAACGACGACGGATGTGACGTAAACAAAATGACTCCTTTTAGCGATTTAATGACGTAATAGGAATAACATGAATAAAGAGCTTAATGTAACTTAGTCGTGCTACAGTTACCATGGAGACGCTGTTCTGTATAATGAAGCCGTCTCGATTAAACATCCTACAAACTGTGCATAATAGATTTGCACTATATATTGCCTAGTAACCGTGTGCCTAACCCTGACTTATGACAGGTGGGACCCTCTGGAAAGGCGATCGGTATCGACCACATCAAGGAGCTCGTGGACTTCTCCGAGAGTAACATTCGCGCTGATGGCGAACTGGGGGAGTGGCTCGATTCCGGCCGAATCCAGCTCGTTGTTGGCGATGGAAGGAAGGGCTACCCGTCCGGGGCGCCCTATGATGCCATTCATGTGGGCGCTGCGGCCGCCAAGATACCCCAGGAGGTGAGGTTCGACGGGGGCGTTGTCACAGAGATGTGCCTATATGTTGTATAGTTCTCAAAAGTACATTTTTCATTCTTCTAGTCTCATTTTTTTCAAAATTAAAAAATACTATATTTTGTACATATTTAAAAGAAACTTAACAAATGAAAAGGCTGTGTTTTATACTGAATTTTGGCTATGTGCCAAAAAGAATGAGAAAATTAGTTAAATTCTTTTTTATAGCATCAACCTTATTTTGTCTGGCATTGTAAAGTACTGATCTCGTGTTCTCAGCAAAGGATTATAAGGGCTCATAAAGAACACTGATTGCTCGTCTTCGCCACTTTTCGGGCGCACCTGTAAAGATAGTTTAAATGAAAACCGCTTCGTGCCAACGCTGACGTAGTTGGGACCACTGAAGATCTGGTTAAAGACAGCTGTGAAGTCTGTCGCCTCGGGGAGTTGTCTTGCCTAGCCTTCCGAAGGGTTTTGCCATTTCTGAACTAGCTGGATGCTTCGGGGGAATAATCAACTCCTCAGAAATAGCCGAAACTATCGAGGTTATTCCCAACAAGCTCAAGCATTATAATTAAATGCAATCAAATACAAACGTGCTGGTTGTATAGTGCCAAAATATGTTTAAATTACACTCATAAAAGGTTGACTATTCAAATCTTAACAGGCTAGTAAACTAGGAGTTCCTAATGATTGCCATGGTGATGAGTAGCACTGTTTCCCTTGGCTCGATTAAATTTGAATTAAATTATAGTTTTGCTAGGAATCGTGTAAAGTAGTTTGGTCGCAGCAGCGGATAAATCTTACTGTATTAAATGTATTTAGTAGTATTTTTCTAATAGGGCATCATTTAAAAACAGATATTATCTTCGATGGGAAATGACTTCCTCAGCTCAGCTGTATTATTAAAAGAAGAGGGTTCACACTTTATTGTTGTACTTTCTAATTTGTATTCTGTGGTCCGGCCTGCCAGAGATAGTAAACTTTTTAGAATATAATTGGAAACACAATTATGTAGTACACAACGAATATGGCACACGGATTATTCGGGAAATTATCGATTTATTTCTACTATTTAAAAAACTATTCAATCAATGATTTCTAGGAAATTGATATGGTGTTGTTGTATTTGACTCATTAGTTCGTTACTGGGAGATCAGACCAGTCCAAATGACTACCCTTCTCTCTCTCCGAACCCCGCTTCAGCTTTACGACCAACTGAAGCCCGGTGGACGACTGGTCTGCCCCGAGGGGCCCGAGGGCGGAGGCCAGTATCTAGTTGAAGTGGACAAGGACCAAGAGGGTGGCCTGAAGAAGCGGAACCTCATGGGGGTCCGGTATGTGCCCCTCACAGACCGCAAGAAGCAGGTCTGGAATTAGGGCTGAACTGACTGAATTACACCCCCCCCCTCTCACCCCTTCCCTTCCTCTCATTGTGTATATATATATATATCCAATTAATTGAAATGAATTAAACTAAATGCTATCTGATATTTAATATATTGTAAAAAAACTGAATTAATTTGCATCATTATTTATTAGCTAAATAAGTATTATCAACAACTTGAACCCATTATATATGTAGATATATTTGTAAACATTGATTGGTATTTGAAAGATAGCGTAATAATTTAAACAAGTTTGATTTTAGTAAAATAAATCGAGATCATTCTCCCTTATTTTATGATGTCGATAGTAAAAAGATAATATTGTTAGACTTGAAATACAGTATTGTATGTATATATATGTTATATTCCACAAATTAAATTTATCTTGCTTCTTGATATTGCTTAATGAAACATTTTAAAACGGTGTTTTAGGTTATTTAATTGGTATGCTACTTTTATATAATATCAGTAGTATCCTACAACAAACACTAGCTCTTTAAATAAGATTTTCTGCTATCGTCATTTCATTTACAAGGTATTATATTGTCTAAAGAGATTCTCGAGTATTATTAGATGTTCTGCTATTTTTTGTGGTGAAATAGACGTTGACAAGAATCACAACTGCCACTGTATTATCGATTACTCTAGTTCGCATCGCCGGGCGGTCGATATTTATAGTGATTAATTATTCTACTTGTACTTCTAATCAAATTGCTTTGTCACTCATTTTGGAAAAGTGTTGTTTAACTGGTTACCGTGTTATACAATGTCAGGCCGATCATAAACCAATCAATTCATCATATAACTTTCTCATACAGGCGCATATTTTAAGACTAAAGTCATCAGACTCATATTATTTATTGTCTTCTAAATGTGTACTAAAGTGATATGCTACGCCCCCAAAAGGCCGCCATATAATAATGTACCGATATTTTAATGCGCTCCTTTGTAAACCCCGGTGACACCCCTCTATTTACTACTAATTGACAGTATCTGTATTCACATAATTTATCTGCTGTATTGCTTATTATATGTATGTATGCTACATGTTTTTGACATTTCAGGTTTTATTATATTATACTAATCTTTTGCACCTATATTCGGTCTTTTTCGGTGTCAAAGATATGTTGGGATTTGTTAGAATATCAATTTTGGAGAATTATTACTAATTTAGTTGAGTTATGCACTAATTAATTGATTAGGATAGTAAAGAAGTTAATATTTTCTACTTACGTGAGATTATTTAGGACTACTGTCAACTAATTGTTAGATACTGTAGTATAATATATAAAACTAAATGACATTAATGTGTTCTTAATAAAATATTAACATATTTCGACCATTATTATACATATATTACAAAATGACTTAATATTTCTTTTTATATCTAATTTTAAAATTATTATTGATATAATTAATAAAATAACAATTTATTATAAGTGTAATATGTAATTTACGTTTATTATTAATAACTGTTGAATACTTTTACAAAGATAAACCGACTGTGTTAGTTTATTTCTTAATTGTAACGATTTTTTAATGTACTATAATTGCGTGAAGTGCTTGAATTTATCCCAATTTTAAATAAAAAATAAATGCTAAGTTTGATAAGTATAGATTACTTTGCAATTAGATTTATACATATTTAAAATCATACAACGAAATATCTATATTAGCAACTGCGCATGCCAATATGTATAGAAACATAGCCACATTCAAAACAAATATAATATTACAGCGGCATAAGTACACCAAAATTAAAACTATTTAAATACTTTTTTTCTTGAACTAAGGAAATAAACAAATACTTTGTGAAATTCAACATTTGAAAATGTAAAATATTAACAAAAATTAACGTATCCCAATACCCACT
>JAYRBW010023619.1:0-12542 GCA_036023295.1 Invenusta paracnida
CGTCACAGTGCAGCAAAAATCGATACACTCTCTGCAGAAAATCTACATATAAACAGAAAAGAAGGAGGACAGTATACCGAGTCAGTGAGCCATGTTTAATATTGATTTTCGACGCGCCGTGCCGCTTTCAGTGTGATTGCCCCATAAGATTTAATGCTTTTCAACTTATTTTACGCGCTGCGCCGCGCTGTGTTCAGTGTGCATAGGCCTTTAGGTTTAAACTAATCAATCGATAATTAGCTCAGTGCTGCAGCGCAAACCAACTTGTTAAAGCCAGTAGCATGTTCCAACTTGCTATCTTCGGGTTAGACCTCTCAAGGAAGTGGGTTAGACTCCTGCCTTCAAACCAAACCCCGGCACGTACTCCTGGATTTATCAAACTGATTTGCGCTGTAGCATCGAACTGTTTATCGATAATAAGTTTATATTTATGGCAAATAATTAATAAAACTTGTATATATCCCGGAAATGCAAGATTGCAACTTACCATAAATTAGTAGATGTAATAATCATCAATCAATAATAATGGGAATAATCTGTATAACGATTGAACTCAAATTGTTGTGAAACTAATGACTGATATGCAATAAATTATAACGCGATTAACTTCTTTAAAAACCAAACTTATTACAATTATACATAAAATAGAGCAACGATACAAACCAGAGAGCTAGCATTATACTAACCTATACCTAGACTGAGCGGAAGTAGTCAACAGCTGACGTGTTAACAAAGTGGACTTGGTGACTATGTTAAAGGCAGCGAACATCGGAAGTATTCAGAATTCAGTTTCATATGTTATTTTGTGCAAAATCATATCATTTTGTTTACAAATAGTATATGTTTGATATCGTTTTAAAAAACCTTATTTTTAAATAGTTTTCCACGGCGATTCTAACAATATAAGTATCCTTCTTCACAAACATATTAATACTTAGCTGTCGAGTTTACTCTAAAAATGAGCTATTTACAACTTGTTAGATTGGAAAATACATTTTCTTTCCAGCCAAACGAGGTTCCAAATTGATTGGTTCCGCAACTTACTGTTTACTTCCACTATAGGTATAGTATAATTCCATCTCTCTGACGCAAACTATCTTACAGTTAATAATGTTTAATATGTTATACAAGCTTTTAAGTGCAAGACTAAAGCAGGAGTGGTGTGATCGACACTTAAGCTAAAGCACTTATTATTAGGCCAGTCGATCTAGCTTCAAAATCGACCGAACATCGAACTATGTAATTGAAACAAACATAAAATCAACTAGCCTACAGAGCCTATAAGCACATTTTGATAACACCAAATTGTAGTATTTCAAAAAATAAACAAACTTTTTCACTATTTTGCAGTCTACATCGAAATTTTACTACGAATCTAATGGTATGGTTACCCTTTCAACTTAAGGGATATCTGTTGTGCTATCTAGCATTTACAAATATCCTCTGAAATAAAGAAAATCGCGTCTTTTCTATCCAGTTTAACCATCTTGTAAAAAAAGTTATAAAATTTAATAATGCGCATTTTAAAAATTAACATTAATTAAAATAAATTTGCGGAGTAAAAATTTATTTTATTATCCTTGGTAGCAGAACTAATCGCCTTTTCAGCATTTTGATAAATAACAACCAGCATTAAACGTATTTAACAGTATTTTCAATTTGAGAATTCAAAAACGATTACAATATTCAATATATGATGTCAAATATCGAGACGGAAATAAATACAATACATGCGGAAATATTATTTTGATTAATTGAATGCCAAATTTCTAAATAATATTTACAAATTCATTTCAAATTAATTAAATTTATCATTAGATTTGCCTTGCAACTTGTTTTATATTATGTAATGTTTCTCAATCCTGCTTCGGTGCCATTTTAATTTACAACTGCAGTAAATTAGTCTAATTCTTCATCCTTGGCTCAAGCCGTTATAAGTGTTGTTATTATGTCACGAGATGGTATTTTCATTTTATTGGCAAGCTAATAAATTGATGACTTTCATATCATATATAATATTAATTAGCGTATTTATAGCGGAGTTGTGCTAGAACTCACTTATAATTTGTTTATTTGCGCCGGCGGAGAGGCATCTGAGCTGGTTCTAACGTTTTATTCTAACGATTATGCACTAATACAAATATTTCTCTATGACACATAATTTTTCAGCACACTGAAGTCCTACCCGCCTAACAATGTACTATACACTCATGCTACGGAACACTAAAGCCTTATTCCAAACCGAGATCAATACCTGGGGTATAACAATATATAATATGTGGTGACACCCACAAAGTACACAGAGAGAAACGACTCTAAAGGCGTTGCCATGGACTCTGACTTAAAAATAAATAAAATCTATATTTTGAGAGTTATACAAGTTAACCACAATTATAATAAGTACATATATGTATATAACAAATTATTAAATACTCAATATATTACACGTATTTTGGAAATAAACGACTATTATTGTGGTTTTGTTAGTATTGACGACCGTCATTCCTGTCTACCCTGACAAATGTTTTAACATTGAAAATGCCGTTTATGACTGCTGTAATCACTAAAATCTGAACGTTTAGTTTTCCCAAATGCAAGACTAGAACAGACTAGTACAGGCGATTTATATATCTTTATAGCAAACGTGACATTACATATTTTGGTATGTATTGTATATATATTCTTAATAGGTAATTGTTCATCATTTCCATTTGTATATTAATTTGCCAACCAGTACATTATGCCCATTTATTGTTATTATAAAGAACTATTTATGCTTCACATCGTCTATTTCAGTTTTCTTATGCTTATATTAAACAAAATCTTATCTTGTAAATAATGTATAATCTAATTAAGGAATTAAAATGTATACGTTTCTTTCATATCAGAATGAACGAATCATTCTGAAACCCCAAAAAGGATGTACTCATGTATAGTGTCTCATAAGTCCTTACGGAGTTTATTATTTAACTTTCTCATTTATTTACAGAGCAATTAAAATGACAACCCAAGGATAAAACGGTATTATTGGTTGCTTCATTGATTTTTTCTCTTCATTGGTTGATCTTTAACATTGCAAATACATACATTCATACTCCGGAGGGACTTATGAGACACACTGTATTATAATAGCAATACTAACAGTAAAAATACGGTATACATAAATGTTTCATTGTCTATATATACAGAAGAATTGAAATAGATATGAACCCGTTTAAATAAAAATGAGTATCTAATTACTTTTTACTTTCACATTATGTGAGTATTTACTTGTTTATTAAAAAAAAATTGAACAGAAATACAAAAATGGAAATAAGGCACGCAAAATAAAACAATTACGTTGAAATCTTTGCGATTATACATGCTATAATATAACAAAGAAATTGGCAACTATATTAAACTAAAAAAATATCGCAAATTACAATTATTTTTTAGAATTTCAAAAATAATAATACAAAATTATTATATTATAATTTTACTTATACATATCATCAAATACAAACAAATACATATGAAAGCTCGGAGCTCAAACTTTCATTAATACGGCCTTTTTACTCTCATAATTATTATGAGAGTAAAGATATAATGAGATATAAAGATAAATAAAGATATATACCGAGAGTAAAGAGTAAAAAATATCTCTGCATTATTAAATAATACACAGATATTTTGCCTTATCGATTAGGTATCAGCTCAATATTCTAAACTCTACCGAAAGCCTTATATACCTACACATATGCATGTATATGTGACACACAGTTAGTGTAGTCCTTATAAGGTTATGCACCAAAGTCTAATAGCCAACAGCCAACATCCACATATTTTTTCAGCTTGCTGGGCTTATTAAATAATGTTGGAGGTAATATATGTGGCGAAATAATAAATTTAGACAAACACTAAACTTTGAAACTAATAAATCCACATCAGTTAAACAAGATATTCAAAAAACGAACTATTCTGTACTATCTATAACTATTGTCAATATTATGAACGCGAATTCAATAAGAGATTAATCTCAGTGAGTCATTACTTTACGATGTGCGATATATAAAACATTATATTCTTTGAACTAAGTGTGAATTGATAAACACTGTACAAGCACGAATTGGTTTCTACGTATTTACGTGGTATTATGTATATCACACAGTTGAAGGGTAGTCACAATTAAGCTGAATACCTTTCTTTGAAGGATTTCGTGAGTAAACAACTTGACTGCTTTTTATTTTTGGAAAATAAAAAATTACGCATATTTTTAGACTGACATTTGGTAAAAAGTTTTATTTTATAGTAGGCCAATATTGCTGCGGCGGACTCAATGTTAAACAATTTGAGAGGAAAAGATCAATTGGAATAAACTACGACGTGGAAATATACGATTATGTAAAATAAACTACGAAGACTAAGCATTTATATGCATTAAAATCATACTATACGAATAGTCTTCAATTACATTAGAATATAAATTAACCGTCGATCTGGAGGATATCGTAATAGTTGTTGGCCGTCATAACTTCCTAGCAACAGACAGGGTCATTTAATGTGAGATACTGACAACTCTCTGTAGCTAAAGGAGATATTATACAAGGCCACAAGTTTCCGATAGCCTGACAGCTTCTGGCCTCTGGATGATCTCAAAGTAGATATGGTCCTTCAAATGTGTGCCTTCTAATATAAGATATATTTCAAATACATTAAAAGACAAAATAAATTGGATATTTCAAAATACCAAAACAATTTGTAAAAACCAAATATCTATATAAATATTACATATTAGTCAAAGTAGTCAACATTCATATTACTTTAACGTGTGTTGTAAAACAACTCACTTAGCTATTGATTATAACTCTTAAACACACTTAGTTACAAAAACGAATTAAAGACTTAAGTAGTAAGTTAGTTTATGATCTATAATTAGTAACAATCTGACACCACTAACCTATCAATCACTTGTCTCTCGAGGGAAACCAGGTCAAGGTAGTTCCGTGTTGTCGAGCGTTGCACGTCGAATTCACTTCGCGAATTGATGAGCAGGAGAAGGTGCAATTGGCTGGGATGAAAGGCCACCAAAGACTCGGTGCCCAGTTCAGCGACCGAGATATCCCTCCTGGCGTTGGTGACGTCGTCCACTGCGTTGTCATTGGCTCCAGCTCGGTCATTTTGCCGTGCTTGCTGGCTCCTTGACTGAAGAGCGGCGTTGTGCCCAGCGATCAATACCGACACCAACAACTGTGTTCAAAGACAACGATTACTCAAAGTAAGAAAATAAAAACCCTTTACTGTAAATTCAATTTCAGTGTCACCATGCGAATAATCTAATAACATATTTTAATGTTTTCTAATACAATATATTATAATGATAATAAATAATTAAACAATAATTTTCCTTCGACTATAAACGCAACAATCTTATGTGTTATACAATATATAATATGTATGTAATATATTACTTGTTTTTACTATATAAATATTATCGCTAAACACAGTCTGCTAAACTTATTAAAATAGTTGCGCTACTAATTTTTAGCAATAAAATAAAATATACAATTGATATTTATTAAAGAATTCAACCCATAAAGCATTATAATAATCTATATCTGTAATAATTAGTTAATTACTAAAGAAAGCCTTTCATACATTCAATATAGTAAACAAAAAAGGCCCACAGAGAAGCTAACCCACCTTGGCACAGAGACCGAATCCTTTGTTGCAGGGCAGAAGAAGTGCCGCTGGCCACTCCGTGATGTCGTCTGGTGGACTGGAAAGATCCACCTCTGACTGCTCGGACGTAACAAAGCGTTCAGCAGCACGACCATAACGACCGCCGAAGTCGAAAACGCGTCGCGAAAATTTCGACAGAGTAACGAGAAACTCAACAATCTGCCCACGAAGTAGATCCTGCTGACGCTGGTCATCAATGTTCGCCAGGAGGAACTGTCGAACAGTCATAGAGGCGACCTCGTCGAAGGTCAAACGACCCGAGAAGAGGCGAATGAGGGTCGCCTGAACCGACACAATTCCGATCAGTGTCGGGGTGCTCGAGAGGATTTCCCGGTGCTCCATCAGGTAGTAAAGAGCTGGACAGGCTTCGGCAAGACGAACACCCCTTCCCTCGGTAGTGAGCCACTGTTCCAAGCCATCCAGTGTGAGTGGACACCGGTACTGCCACAGGGCGGAAACGAAGGGAATATCGCGTGTCTTTTCCTCCCTCCTCAGACCAACAGGATCCTCGTGCAGAATTTCAAAGAGAACAGTTTCACCGGAGCTACTGTCCTTCTGCAGGGATTCCCGAAATCTTTGATGGTATTTGTTGAGATTCGCGATGCAAGGGTTGAGGATACATTGAGCAAAACTAGCCTCCCAAACTTGACGTTCCCTTTTGTTAATAAAGCTTCCCATAGGCGGATGTCTTAACTGCTTCATCGCGATAATAACGGAATGCAAAAGGACTATGGTATAATCCTCACTTTTTCCCAATGCCCGAGTAATTTGGTCGAAATTCAGGCGCAGATGATTTAAGAAAAATTCTTCATTATTATTGCAAGTTGGTGCCACCATGTTGCCTTTAGAATTTTCCAATCCTAGAAACATAAGACTGTGGAGTACAAATCGTGTAAGTGCCACATGTAGGGGGCTTAAATCCCGAACAGGTGTTGCTGAAGCGCCTCGATCTTGAACAGGGCCCAATGAATGACCCGGTTTGGTTGCATCGGTAATTTGGTTCACTATTTTGGCACCACCTTGTCCACCGCCAATAGGCATCCTGCAAATATTGCAAATTCCACTTTGCTTAAGCTGGCCACAATCGCCAACGCCATAGACATGACCATTAGGGCAAGTATAATACTGAGTTATTTGGGCTAAAGTTTTAGCTGTCTGAAGAGTCTCATAAGTATCATCCTGGTGCATAGTTGGTAGATATAGATGTTGAACACTTTCTGGGCTGGAATATATCAACCACAACATTTCTAGCGAAGGTATCACATTTTTTTCTTTTAATTGATTCAGAATGGTCTGATGGAGATGGAACAGTAGAGTAAACAATGATTTATCTTTAGAAACTTCAGTAATGCGCAAAGGGTTTAGTATAAAATTTGTTTCCAAGTTCTCTGGTAAAAAAAAGGAAAATAATTTGCTCAGCTCGTCGTCCACATCTTTAATCTTTTCCACTAATTCAGGTAGATTTGATGAAATTTTCGCGTTTTTTGTTTCAAATAACAGAATGTGAAACAGTGAAAATGTCACGTGTAAAACATTTAAGCTTCCATTTTTCATTAGATTGGAAATTGGTTCTAATGAATTATCAAACAAAACTGCTCTTAGTGAATTTCGCAGTGTTAAATATTCCACACCATGTACCAGGAAAACATCGTCCACATATTCCAATTGAGCTGTTTGAAGAGATTTAGGTAGAAGGAAGTGTGCAATTCCTGATGTTGTCCATTCAGAAATCAAGCTAGTTCTATATTTACTGGCAATTAGTTTAACAAGAAAGTTATGAGTATGGTCCTCTTTGCATTTTGACATCAGAGTTGACGCCGAATCAAAAAGACCTTTATCAGCCTCGTCAACTGTTTTGTTAACAATACATTTATGTAACACTTCGGCTAATGTATTCAAGCCAATTCGTGTTTCTGCAGCGAAAATTAGTTTGTCTATCAGAGACGCCTCATCAATATCGATTGCACTGTTGCGTGAGAAACTAAATTGAGCAACCTGTAGAGCGCTAATATCGTCAGTTTTTTCACCAAATTCTTCTCTAATAATGGAATCCTGTATACCGTACATAATCAACAAGCAGAGATTCAAAAACTGGGTGTCATCCATAAGAAAAGGTCGTTGTAAATCAAAAAACGACTGTAGGTATTCCTGCGAATGTTTATAATCACATGTAAGGATTAGTTGAAGAATAAAAGATCGTACCACTGGGGAAGAATCTACATAATCACCGGAAAATGGACTTATACCTTTAGTGCCCTTTGGATCACTATCAGTGCTATTTCCTAATTTCTCTGTTACCACGAATTCAAGGAGGCATTCTATAATTCCTTTCTCAGGAGCACATCCTTCTGTAAACACGTAACGCTGGAGGATTTCAATGAAAAATACGTTTAAATATTTCCGAAATGTTTGATGGCTTTCAACAATTTCAAGAACCTCGTTGGTTTTTTGCATCTCGTATTCACTCTCAAATCGTTGTGTACATTTATCAAAGGGACATGTCCAGTGCATTTTATCACCTGAAGCAAGTCTTGTAGAGCGTACATCAGTAATACAGTTGAAACAAGCAACGTGTTTACATTCAAGAGCAACGGGATTCTTAATAGATTCATGACAAATGAAACATGTTTCAACTCCTCCATTAAAGTGAAGTTTACTGGAATCTTTACTTATTTTGGTAAGAATGTTAAGAAACTTATTAAAATTATCTTTCAGCTTTAAGTTTCCATCTCTTAAGCTAAACCAAAATAATTTTAAAGACCCAAGGACATTGTTTCTAATTTCAGGAGATAAATCGAATGGTAAAACAAATTCAAAAAATATTCTTATAATATCGAATCGAACGACACTTGCTTCGTGTTTCTTAGCACATTCGATGAGCCTTTTGGAAGAATGGCATTCAGTTTTGACAAAATTAAAATAACTTTTCAGCAGACATACCGTAGAATCAACTAGTTTAACCCATTTTTGTTGATCAGGATATGTCGACATTTTCTTGGAATCTGGCTCGAGTAAATTCAAGCTAGCTTCGATGCCGCAAATGTCCAGGGAAAATGCAGTTTCGTCCTTTCTTTTTCTTAATAAATCATGATCCAAAATGGATGGATTCAAGCCAATTAAATCAGAAAAGAAATGTATTCTGTGTTTAAGATTCAAAAAGGTCCGGTAAACACCAATGGGAGTGTTAGTAAAAAAATTCGACTCGTCAATTTCATCAGTATTCTCACGAAAATGTATGTCATAAACCGCTTGAGATACAATATCTGTAAACTGTTTGGTAACAGACTGCTGGGAAAGCTTTATTTTCAGAACATCACGTAAAAACGACAGCATATTGTCTTTATGCGAGCAGAACGACCCGAGAATACTTGATAGTGGACTACTTTCAAATGCAGCAGATGTCGCTTCCGAAGGGAGGGAATTATCCAAATTAAGTATTATATCGTCAAAAAGGCGGACATAAACCCAAGAAAATGGAATTTCAGCCTTGAAATGAAGTGATAAATTTGCTCTTGTGCGCAATATTTCTGTGAGATTTAGCCAACCATCATTTAATTGAACCGCAGCGAAGGTATTTACAAAAAAATCTGCAATCGTAGATTTGTCGGAATGCGTATTTAATATATGAGCAATAATGTCGAGTCCCCCGTCCAAGTCGCAAATAATTAACAGCTTTTCGAGATATGGCACAATAGTTTTGACAAAACGCAACCAAACTGTCTGCTGAAAAGTGCACCCCTCCTTCAGATCAATACTTTGGCTTGCAAGAGATACCAACCAATCATTTGAATTATTCATACCATTAGTCTCGTCTTTTAGCAAAAGCTGTATAATTTTCTCCTTAATGGTTGAAACCAAGTACAAAGAAATGGAATCTGTATTTTTCAATGTAGCAGTCAGGTTTTCAACGTTTTTCAAACCTCGACGGGTTTCCTTGGATATCTGAGAAACCGCCTTTGGTAGGCATTCAAACAACAATTCGTCGAAAATGTCATTTTCGTTAGAAAAAAATTCCGATATGGGTTTATCTTTGAGCGATAATAAATCCAAATGATGTGAGGTCTTTGCTATTTCATCGATGTGAACAGAAATCCATGGAGCACTAGCAAATCCCGTGAAACCACCACCTTTAATTCTTGGCAAATGAATCAGCAGGACAACAGTATAACGTTTGTTAGGGTACTGTGCAAACTTATCCTGAATGCAATAGCGAGCACAGTCGAGCAAATTTGCTTGTTGGTTATTGAGGCCCAAATCACACTGAACGATCATAATATTATCCATTGGTCGGTCATTACAATTATCCAAAAATGTGTCCAGTCGTTTACGAAACTGCTCTTCAGTGTCGATTTGTTGCAAGGACAAAATATGGATTTTATCGGCTTTCATATCTAATTGTTGAGCCAATTGGTCCTTTGCGGCTCCCGTCATTAGTCGACAATGTGTTGTCACTTGGGCTAACAAACTAGAATTTGATTTTTTGTACGAATTGACAAGGAAATCACAAATGCAATCATGGCTTTGTAAGGTGTGGTAAGTTTCGAATATACCTTCACACTCTTCCGGATTCAATCTGCAATTAGTAAGACGACTCACTGCATCGGGAGTAGCACATTGAATCAGAACCTGCTTGGCCTCTAGCAAAATATCTTCCTTACATTTTTCCGAATTGGAAGAAATTCGAAATACAATAGAAGCTGGTGCATCGTCATGGTAGCCAATAAACACATCTTGTGGTGCAAAAGAACCCGAAGGAATATCAGAAAAGTCTTCTGCCCACTTTTTTAAATCCTTAACTATGATCTCCTGTTCAGTAGACAATAAAGTTTGCATTCCAAAAAAATGCTTTTCCAATCGATTAATTAGAGGAATTGGAAACTTCTCATAAACTTCCGTATCTTCCGCTACAACAATCATTCGAAAATCGTTATGAACTCTGCATTTTACGCGATGGGTTCCCAAGCCAAGATCGACATAACGGGATCCTCCCAAATAAACATAGCTTTGGTTTAGTGCGTCGTACAAACTTTCATACAAATTGGTGAGATTACAAAGTATAACGGTATGCCCCATTTCCATTGCCATTTTGATTCGATTGATGTTTTGACACAAATGAGAGTATTCTTGGTCTTGCGGGAAACTGGAACCAAAAATAATGGATATATTTTTCGAATCAATCAATTTAGGATTGTTTTGTAGTATCCTTAAAGCTGCATTGTTTTTTGTTAAAAAGAGAACATACCTCGACTCTTCTTTATCATTAAGACAATTTAAAATCATGTTTCTTTCAACAGGAGCGTCATTGTCATCAGAGGAGCTGTCAAAATATAGTGTAGTAACTTTAGAAAGAAACTCTTTCATTGGAGAAAATAACTCAAAACTTCCACCAAAACACCTTCCAACACTTTCGACAATGTTCACAGGCAAAATGTCGCTTTTATGACACAGCTTATAGAGCATTTTAATAAGACTGTAAAAATCTCTAAGACCATAATATTCACGGGGTTGAGTATTATACAAATGATAATATCCATCAACCAATTCATCGATAAAAGGCTCCAGTTTGTGAGTTACTTCATCGTTACAGCAAATTCCCCTGGCTGTCTTTTGAAGATCCACTTTCGTTGGGGTACCTCGTGAAACAAATACTCCACGATTCATTTTCGCCGGATCTAATGCCCAGTTAGAAATACCGACAAATGCAACCTTTTTGTAAGGTTGTGGTTCTTCTTCATCGTCAATACAGCCGTCTTCTAACAATGGATGGAGGGTTTTGAGAGGCATTTTAGGACTGTCTTCAGCAAGACCAACTTCATCCAAAACAACAACTGAAGCGTATCGATCTAGATCTTGTTTTTTCTGAAACTTTTGACACTGCAGAAAAGTGGAACGAATGCCGTCTGCTGTGGCTAGAGGGCTGCATTGAAAAGAAATAATCTGAACTTCTTTCATCTTTTTAAATAGAAGCGAATAGGAATTTTCTCCTTGCATAATATCGGTTACAACAGTTTTTGAAAGTGACTTTGAACTTCCAGGTTTGCCAACTAAGAAAATAGGTATTCGAAGATCTATGCAAATTGACATCATCCAAACATTTTCTTTGAGAGCTTCATTTCTCGAAATGTCTCTATCTAATCTCAATTCTTCAATAAACAGGTCTTGACAAGCTTCAATGACATCATCAAAATTAAAATGTTCATAATATGTCACAAAATATTGTTTAAGTTTATCAGCAAAAGCTTCACGTTTTTCAAGACGAACGTAGTAGGCAATTCCTATGGCCCATACAATGCAATACACAAAATTGTTAGATATTTTAGGCAATCTTGAAGGAAACAGTTTATTTATTTCAGGAAGAAATATATCAAGTTTTTCAGCGAACCAAACTAAAACCGATAAAGTACGTTCAATATCACGCAAGCTTACGAATGAACATTCGTCCTTTTGTTGCCGCATATAATTTTGACAAACAGATAAAACATTAACTAAAAACAATTCAATATCCTGTGACCAGTTGAATTTATAAATATAATGCTGCACCATTTGAGTTATGTACTTCTTTTCCGTAGATTCGTCTAACACCCCGAAATCAAAAATAAGCGGTAGAAGACTAGGAGAGATTTCTTTAACTCGATAGACAAGCTGGCGCATGGGAATTTTTCCTATTTTATCGGATGTCTCTTCCGCAGTCATGTGATATCCCAATCCAGCCTTCTCTAATTTCTTAATCATCTCGTCTGTGTGTTTTCGATAAGGATTGACAGCAGCGATGAACTTCAATCCAATGTCTTTTGGAATAGGACTTCCATCTACCAGTCCATCAG
>JAYRBW010023630.1:0-12542 GCA_036023295.1 Invenusta paracnida
TAGTTATGTTATAATACACATAGATAATGTATGTACAAACAAAATTTAGTTCTTTACGTGACAATGTGATAAAAAGCTCTTTTTAGAAAAATTCCCATATATTGGTTACTTTTATTTCATTCATAATAGACTACATATATATGTGAACACATAGAAACGATTCTTGTGTCTACTTGCATCAAGTATTTCATATTCTCAGTTGTTTATGTTTTACAGAGAATTCGTTATTCTCAGAAACTTCCCACGCCATGTATATTTAATTATTTTTAAATATTTCGTTTATTCTTTATTAAGTTTAATTATTCTCAACATACTATGCTTCTATATTATTTATTTCGAATTTTCTCGATGTTAATATACTTGTAATATTATTAGTTTTAATTTATTTTATTATTATTATGTTAGATATGTATATTTATGTTTTTCCTTCAAAATCTATTTTAATTAAAAAAAATAAAGAAATGTAAACTTTACCCCTCTCGTTTCCAGGTATGTGCCTGTACAAATGCTGGTAAAGGACCAAAAGCTATCATTAATGCGCGAACACTGGACATGGGTAAAACACTAATATACGAGCTTCTTTTCATTATTCGGTATTTCCTTTTGTTTTTTTTAACGTTTTATCGTCTTAGCGTTTTACGTCTTAATCCTTTTTTTATCATAAACCGTAATTACTGCTTTTTTATAAGGAGAATGTTTTAATCTATTTTACAAAAATTAATTTTGCAGGCTCTAAAATACAAACATAACATATTTTGAATGTTTTGGCAAAATAATTTGTTTGCTACCTTTAGGAATAGTAAACTTTGTTACACACATTTTAATTGAAGTACTTTTGTGACTATACTGATTGATATTTAGTTTATTAACAGTATTTGTTATATCTATACAGATGTCCGTAGCGATAATTTGAATTTTAAATTGTCATTATGACTTTTATTTGTTTTGTTATATACCTATCACAAAAGAGTAGTTATATGGTAATTCCTAGTGTTCACCTATTTCTTCATATTAAATAATTTGAATTGTGTATGTAATGTGTTATTATATTTGATATTATATACCCAAATTCATAATTCTCCAAAAGTCTCTGGATCTTATTGCATGGCCTCGTTATTTCATTGCATAAAAATTATCAAAATAAAATAATAATAATATGATTTCGCTTTAATAAGCTCAACTAAACTCGTTATAATCATAATAATAATTATGAATATATTGCATTTCATTAGTAAATTTAACTATTAATTTGAAATATTTACAAACTTATTTGAACTAATTCAAAACAGAATTATTATTATTTATAGTTAACAGTATTTCTTAGCAGTGTTATAATTATATATATATATATATATATATTGTTAAATTGATATTCTCTTGAAATTCATATTAATATCATTATACAGATTACCGCAAATATGTGCCTAATTATAAAAATTGATATGCAAAGCCATAGAACAAACGCATTTAGGAACAAATTAAGAAACATCATATTTAGAAGATTGGTCATTAGGCAAAGTGAATCAGTTATCACAGTAACTTCTGTTATGCACTGTGAATTATTTTACATATGCATTTAAAATTCATTATTTTGTATTTTCAAACAAGTGTGTATTGCGTTATATTTCTAATTGAAATTTTACAAACCAATAATCACAAAATATAATTGCGCAATAAAAATATTAACAAAATATTAATTATAATTCTTCTAGAAAAAAGTGTAGTCAGAGCAACTGAGATAATTAAACTCCATCACGTTTAATTTAAAAATGCAAAAATTTACTTGATTAAATACAGCGCTATCTTTTGTTTACATATCGTCTTCTTGTCGCTTATTTTTCAAATTAAATAACATAATGCTACTTACTTTACACATAATATAATAATCCACGATCCAGAACCTTCTTATACGATGAATGAACATTAACAATTTGACTTACTTGATTGCAACTGTATAAATCACCAAATACTGTTTCATCAGTTATTGA
Organism: Invenusta paracnida; assembly: GCA_036023295.1. Lineage (NCBI taxonomy): Eukaryota > Metazoa > Platyhelminthes > Proseriata > Coelogynoporidae > Invenusta > Invenusta paracnida. The sequence continues at coordinate 1,989 of JAYRBW010023630.1, forward strand.
AATCCGATTAAAAGTTTCACGTGTTCATTAGGTGTATATACATAGGTATATTTAGTGATTCGATTAAACTTATTACGCATTCCTTTAGCTACATCAACATTTATGTAACGTAACAGAAAGTTGTCATAATTATTATTTTTTAAATCTCTATATTACGAATTTTCTATGGTTAAAATAAATTCATGATTTCATTTCATTTTAAACTTTATTTGTCTTGACTTTAAAACACCGTATAATTGTCTTTTGACTATATTAGGGGTTTATTTATAGTCAATATGATTAAAGACCGTGTCTACTCCTTGGGGATGTAAAATAATTATAGAAGGATATTTTCACTCAAACTAGAATTGACCAACTCATAGACGTTAACTTTATAACATTTTGGCTAAACAGATGTATAATAAAAGCTATATAATATGAAGATTGAACTAGAAATCTACTTTATTCCCTAAATTTTATGCACTGATATTGCACGATATCATTCTTAGGGATTCTTAGACTTAGATTGCTCATTTAGTACATGTATAAAAGGCTTTGAAGAATTGTTAAATAAAAATTTAAAATTTTGTTAGAGATTTAAATAAAGAAATTCAATTAGAAAACTAAAGACATTTATTTTTCCAGTTCATAGTTTAATATTGACATCAAATGTCTTTAGCTCTAGTATTACATTTTCATATTTTAGTCGTATCTCAATCTATGCTTGTTTTTTGTTCAACTGTTTTGAATGAGCTTCGTAAGTATAGAATATAGGCAACTGTAAAGCAATGTATATATGCATTTAAAAATGTCGTCATATAAAATGTTCATAATGCTATGTGCATACATTATATAGCAATTTTTTGAAGATTTATTATTATCAAAGTTCAAATCGAGTATTACCTAAAGTGAGACAATGACAAATTTTAATTGTTTTTTACTTGAACATAACGGTGAAAATTAGTAAATACAATATACTTTGAATCGACAAAACAGTTAGATAATAAAAAATTGTTAATGTACATAATATGTGTTTAAAAAATTAAGTAAATTAATACCATGTAAATATTCAATATAGAGTCTTAGTTCTGGGGTTTTGTCATATATTGTCTCAATCTGTTCCACAGATACTTAGCGGTGTTACTTTTAGGTTTTGAAGAAATATAAATATGTTAATATCTCATCTCCCTCATGAGTTTTTAACTTGGTAAATATTAATATCAAGAAATTTATAAATTGTACGAATTTGAACTATTTTGATCTAAAGGTGCGGTCATTAATAAATCAATTTATAAAATAGTTCCTGATAATTTATTTTTAGTTTGCATAATTAGAAATAATGAAGAATCATTTAATGTAAAATATTTTCCAATGTAACAAAAACTGTACATATTATTTTTATGTTTAAATAAGATATTTTTGAAATATAAAATTGTGTACTATTTATTATCTAATTATGGTGACATTTTGATTAACTAATATATATAGATAGATTAAGGATTAAGGTCAACTAAGCGTAAACATATTTTTTTAACTAGATAATTTAAACAATTTTTAAACAGTTTCGCTAAAAAATAACATTTAGATAAAATAAATCAGAACAACGTGAAGTATTTTATCATTAATTGATGTAAAATTTGATATTCATAACATTTTAAGAATACGTAAAATCTAGCTATGTTCTAGAAAAACCTTTTAATTTGGTTATATGATAGTCTGAAAAGAAATGCCAAAATTAATAGAGCTCTTTTAATAAAAATAAATAAATTTAACTTATTCACAGACTATACCATTCTTGGTTTCCCTCAGGCACACATGCCCCTCGGCGGCCCACTGTGAATGTCCTGGGCCGCTCTGAGATAGTCATAAGTTGGGAGGCTCCCGAACACCCTTTGGGTCGGATCAATCGCTATGACGTCATCATGAATGGGAACAAGATTGTCTACTCGGGTATGGAGACGATGTGTCGGGCGCGCGGCCTCACTGCTGAAACCGAATACAGCTTTACTGTAAGTGGCTGTGAATGGTAGACAATCATGTTGATATAGTCAACAGTACGTCAGTATTTATTCGAACTGTATGGGCACAGATTTGGGACATTGCTGGTTTATGCGTTTCACTTTTTTAATGAAGAGTATCATCTATACTTTTTGAGATACTTACAGTAGATCATAAAAGATCATAATTTAATTATATACAAAGCATGTCTGCCTGAGTAATTTGTAGCACTTAAAAAAAACTAAACCGATTATCCGTTATGGGACTACTAAGCTTAATTCAGATTAAGGAGGTGACTTTTTTCGGCAAAGCCATTCAGGGGCGTCTTTAGCCTCGAGTCATACAAATCAAATAATTTGTAAATAATAATACTGTTTTATTAGTTGTTTTAAAATAAAATATTAGTTACTATACTGATTTAGTAAATGGAAACATTAAGATTCGTAAACAATTGTAAATAACACAACCAATTATTTGATAATGCAATTTCATGCATATAAAATGTTTAAAACACAAATTGCATTGATTATCATATATTTACTGTTATATGAATGATAAGTGCAAGCATTATAATATATATATACATATATATATATAATTTCTCTGTGGGTATATATTAGGTATATCCGGAGATATTCTCTCATGAACACAAGATAACCATTTTCATAACTAAATATCTATTTGTTATACTTTCAAATTATAGTTAGAATTTATTTAAAACTTCAAATTACAATTTGAACAATATTGTAGACGTTAAAATTGACTATTGAATTGTACAGAAACTTATATTTCAGTTGAAGAGAAATTTCGAAGGAATCATCATATTCTTTTAGGTGTTTTCACTTATAGTTTTTCAAGTGATAATAACATTTCTATAGTCACAAATATGTGAACTACCTGGATGTAAAAACAAATTCATGCTTCCATAACGACAATTGAAATAAACAAGTTTTTTTAACTTATACTTTAAACGTTTCTGGGCTAAAAAAATATGTTATGCTAGTTCTTATCAAATAAAAATATGTTCTATATAAATAAATAGTATAATTCTCATTATGAATTAATAAATACATATATTTGTAAAATGTAGACTTATTTCGAGAATACTATTTTCACTAGATAAAGTTTCTATTCAAAATTGGAAATTATCAGTGAGTTGGATTTAAGGTTACTTAAACATAACTTATATAAATATATAAAATATTTTTATTATAAAAATACCATTTTCTGAAAAATCTTCAATTTTTCTTAATTTACGAATTTAATGACTTTTTAGTAGTTTTAGCTACAGTTATGTGATGATGAAATAATATATATCATATTCTACGCATCAAAATGTTTGGCGACATTTTAATTTGTTACAACCATTTTATGACGATTTGTTTCGAATATACACAATATCACTTACTAATATAGTGTTCGTAGGAGACAGGCAGAAAGAACTGTTCACATGTGTTGTGAAAACTAAATTTTCCCATAAATTCGTTGTGGTATTTAGCGTATTTTTTAATATGAGAATGGGAAAAATTTAATTTGTTTCTTATTTATATTGATAAGTTGTAGAGAACAATTGGATGTTCCTTTGTATTAAAATTTATTAATGAATACTTTCGATTTTATATAATATAGAATATATAAAGTATTACTGGAATAGTAGTTTAAAATAAAAACTTGTTTCTGTATATTATATCATTTTAATAATATTATTTATTATGATATTTGTGATATATAGTATATTGGAAAAATTTATAAACATGTTATTACATGTATTTTACAATATTAATTTACATATATATTTTTGTTTTATTAATTAACTTCGAAATTCTTGACAATTTTTAATTTTATTAAGTTAATAAAAGTTGTTTTAATTATTATATACAAAATATATATTATATTACTATATAATTATTGTAGGTACTAATATACAATTGATATCGAACAAAATTAATTAATAATTAATTAATGAAAAAACTATAATTTTATTAGTGTCAACTTGGACAGACCTTATTTAAAATAAATAATTCAATTGTGTTTATGTAGTGATTACTACGACAAAATGTGTATATACATAGTTTGTATACAAACAATAATTGGTATTATTTAAACAATTTGTTAAGTATAACAAGATAATCAATTACAAATTTCTTACATAATTGAAAAGAAAAGGTTTTCTAGGAATTAGTAAAAGTAAGAAACTTTGTTATTCCATTTAAAATATAGTTAATAAAATAAATTATATATTGAGGTATGCACAATATTTATTCATTTTTATTTTTAAACATACAAAATTTCTACCATCAAAATTTTCAATACACATTAAAGAAAACATCTTAACGAAGAATTTTAATTAGAAAAAAACATAAATAAATAAAATCGCGGGTAATAAGAATAACAGTTAATGCATACTTTTATGCCTGCCTGTTCTATTATTTTAACATTCTTTATTCTTACCTAGATTTTTTACAAAATTGCAAGTAATTAAATTGCAAGAAATCTTTGGCACTCAAAAGATTAAATCAATGATTAAATCAATTATTAATCAAAATACTTATAAAATATTAAACTTTAAGTAAAGACAGTTATATATTTGTTGTATTAACATTGAACAATACAAAATTGTTATTGTATTTACAAATACAAAATATCTATATATATTAAGTGCATAAAATGGTGTTTGTGTTTAATATGTAAATATATTGTGTTATTACTAGACCAGTACGTATTGTTATGTTTCCATAGATGTTGTTATAATAACTTTATGGTGCGGAAAAATTAGAGAAAAATATATGTCAAATATGAATAGATATTTGACAAATTATTACATTATTACAATTTATGAATTTGGTTTCCTGTAACAGTTTTTAATATTTTATTTCAATATCATTTTAAATTGGGTTTTCTATAATATTACAAATGTATTTTTTGACTTTTATTACATCTTAGTAGTAAAGTGTATAGTATCTTATTACTGAAATTATATTTTGAATTACCTCTTAAACCGCTTATATGATATTTTAGAATTTATATTTCATTCCTTTGATATTTTATATTACGAATATATTGACATTTATTTGTAATCCGTTTTTTAAGATAATTGAAATGGGGATAAACAAACAAATTTCTGTACATATCTACTGATAATAGTATACATTGTTTTATGAAAATTCGGACAATCGACTTATTTGTTTTATTATGATAATGTACAATTTTTATAACGATATCACTATTTTAATTCGTAATTGTAATATGTAAATATGTAAATATTCAAAATACCTGAATTACTTCAAATTATATGTTTTATGTCTACAAATCAAAACATAGGTTTTTATTATTGTGAGTTTAATTTTAAATATGTGTACAATGTATATAATATTTTATTTAACTATACAATTTGCTATATATGATGTTAGTACTCCTATTTAGAAAAAATTTAAATACGAGTAATGTTATACATTATGATATTATTGTTTTAACTATATTAATTATAATAGATAAAATAAATATAAATATTTCATTACTTATGGTTTGGTAATACACTGTAATGATATATAATATATATATCGATAGTTTTAACTAACGTACTAATATCCTTTATTATATTTTTTATATTCGGATAATTATAATATTTTGTAAATTAATATTTCTGAAATAAAAATATGTAGATTTTGAAAATATGATAATGATATTTTAAATTTTATTTCAAGCCTATAAGTTAAAATAAAATGTTTATGTTTTTAGCATTTATTATTTTCAAATTAACAGCATTGAACAGGACATTATTTATCTGTATATGTTATCTATACACCATATATATTAACAAGATGAACATTTTCACTTATTTTGTACACTTTTATAATTCTTTGAAAATGTCCTCATAAATGCTTTTTATTTACTAATGATTACCTGTCTACATATGATATATCTAGTGTCATTTTTCAAATGAAATAGGATTTAAATATACATATCATATAACATTTACACTATGTTATAAGAATGAAGAAATCATGATAGAATCGGTTTAATTATATTTCATAGTATCAATCATGAGTTCTTAATTATTTATTTAATATGAGTAACGTTCGATTATGATTTTCGTAATGCTTTATTGGTTGACTATATTTAAAACAAATTAGAGTCTATCATAGCAAGTTAAACGTCTAAGCGAATTCGCGCGAATTTTTAAATGTTCGCTCATTTTATCACATAGTGAGCGTTTTTCAAAAGTACAATCCTTAACGATCGTAATGTTGCTTTTTAGAAATTATTCATTCTTAAAGTCGGAATCATTCGGCGTTACCATAGAAATTAAGTAGGTCACGTATCTGATTCCCAGCACGCCTCTACCCGTGTCCAAATCGAAGTGCGAAAATAAATTTATATATAAAGAAAATGGTTAGTTTGAGTTTTAAAGAAAGTTATTTATTTACTTCGTATATGTCTAAAGGGTGTTTAAATTAACGTTTACATTGTTGCTTAGATTCGTAATTTTATCTATAAATTAACAGTTTTAAATATATATTTTGTGTAATTTTTCTGTATAGTTTAATAATGTTATTTGTAATAATTGGTACTTGTAAGTATAACTTTTAAATGATAATTTTTTGATTAGATTTTATTAGATCTCTGTTGATATGTGGATTTTTGTGTAAATAAGAAGCGTGTCTTGTGCTGATAAGTGAACGTAAATTAGCCATTTCACAGTCAATAAATTAAAACATATATAATATAAAAATATGCAATAGTACAAATATGGATTATAATAACGTCTTAAAAATTATTTTACAATATATAGAGCAGTGTATCACAATGGCTTGTTTAATCCAACTATTACAGTCATTTAAAGATTATGTAGTATTTATTATATTTATTTTAAATTTATTATATTTAGCAAGTTCATTAGTCAATGACCGTTTGCATACCCTGTATTTGATATTTTTGAATATGTTAATGCCTATAGTTAATAACATAAACTTGTCATCCTTTTTAGGTTACAGTTTTCACAAATGAAGGTCGTTTTGAAAGCAAATCAATTAAAAAGAGGACTTCTAAAGACGAATGTGAGTTCAAAAGCGATTTTATTACAATTAATACTAGTACTATACAATTCAAAGGAATTATAATAGTATATATATACGAGTATTATTCAATTAATGAATTAATGAATTAGTCTTAAATGTAATATATTCACAAAAAATAAGTAAGCATATAAAGCACAAAAAAATGTATCACACTGATGTAGTATAAAGTATCGAAATAATAAAATATAAAATCCTTGAATTTAGGTATTGTTTTTCTGATATAATTGATCGGAAAATTGGTATTAATTGATAGATACAATTGATTTATTTGTCTGATTTAATTGATATGGAAATTGATAGTAAGTACAAATTGTAATAATATTGTAATAATAAGTTATATCCACTTTTCATAAGTGAATTTATTGTCAGTATGCTAAAGTGGGCTAAGTTTAAATACATTATATTTCTTTATAGTCTAAGAGTATAAGGGTTCGGACCTAGAATAAATTCAAAACTACAGGTGTTTGGTACCGTTGGAAAGCTTCTATGGCGATTAACATAATATGTAAATTATCCCTTCATAGCTTTTGGGGACAAAAGTGTTGTTTGTTAAAGTTAACCCCCTATTATGATAAACGGAAAATACAGGATATATAGGAAATTTTAAAATCTTGAATAAATTTTTAATAATATTTTTAAATGATATAAAATATATTATTATCAACCAATGGAAAAGTAATATTAAACTATTAAAATACATCATTATGTTTTTGAAAAAATGTCATATATGACACACATGGATATTTTTTGTGAAAAATGAAGCGTTTTAGAGCCAATAATGTTAAACACACATATAGCAATATGTACCTAATGTATCGAATATGGTAGGGGGATAGTCGTAAATATGCTCCAGGAACCCAAAATAGCCAACACGAAGGAAAATTCACGCTTTTGGGCATTTTGGTCATTGTGGGTTCCTGCAGCATATTTAAGACGATTCACCTACCCTATTCAATACATTAGGTACATGTTTCTATCTGTCAGCTTAATATTTATTAGTTCTAAAGCGCTTTCTTTTTGGAATATTTTTCGATGTTCAAAATTAACATTGATGTATTTTTATAGTTTATATATACTTTTCATTGTAATTAAAGCATTTTGCCAATCGCTGCATACTCAAAGGCCAAAAGTATTTTGCTCTTTTTGGAGTTCATCAGTGACATGCAGATATCGAACCGAGGTCCTCACAATTACAGGCGAACACTATAACCGCTTGACCACCGAAGCTCGGTCGATTGGCAGGGAAGACTTTCTAGCCATTATGGCAAGTCCGTATCACACCAACTACGATAGAATAAAGATAAATGGAGATAAAGTGAAACACATGATGTCGTGGCTAAACATCTCTTTATATTGCTTTACCTTTTATTGGTTGGTAATATATTTTATATCATTAAAATGTATTATTAAAAAGTTATACAAGATTTTGAAATTTCCTATATATCCTGTATTTTCTGTATATCATAATATGGGGCTTAATTTTAACAAACAACACTTTTTTCCCCAAAAGCTATGAAGGGATGATTTACATATGTTAATCACCATAGAATAAGCTTTTCAAAGGTACCAGACATTTTTAGTTTGAGCAATATTTTTGAGTCTCATGCTCAGACTATTATAATTTAACGATTCTTTGTTTATTTATTGATTCTTCGGTTACATTGATGGTTCAATATATATTGCATTATTTGTTTATTGTAATTATTTTGCTAAAACAATGTTATGCTTTTCATATATTTGACTGAAAAGAGGGATTATTTCTGATATTTGTTCATTCAAGTTTTTTTGAATTTTTGAATTTAATAAAAAACGTTTATTTTACAGTTTAAACATTCTTATTTGGTTTACAAATATAATCAGTTTGTAACGGAAATTATTAGTATAATTTTTGTTAAAAGAAATCTTGGAAAATGTTCATATTGATTTTATTGAAATTGGTAATATTCTGTTATATTGTTATCCTATAACATGATTTTCAAGACCAATCGGATATGACTAATTTATTTTAATTTTTAATATTACTTTTTAGGTGAAAAATTTAAATTTCTATATACACTTAATCAAATAATTATTAAATAGATACATTTTATTTTTAGAAAGCTATATAGGTAAACACTCTTTTTATTAATATTGCAGCTATTACTACTACTACTACTACTAACAATAATAATAGCAAAAAACGTATATTGTGATTGAAATAGAAATCATGAGTATAAAAAAGAGAAACTAGAATAAAGCAAATTGATCATGCTGAAATGAAGAGAAAATACCTAAATATTAGCATATGGAAAGAAATGAAGATAATTGCAATGGAAGTAAATTAAAAAAACAGGAAACGATAGAACACAAAGTTACAAAAAAGGGAAAGGTAATATTTAAAAAATACTAATACTAGAATAATACTAGAAAAGTGATAAGTAGATAAATGTAAGACACGGCTGGGAGAAACGAACATCTAATAAACAACGGGTAAATGAAATACAAGGGAAAAAATAAACAGTGAATATATTCACTTTGAGTTAAAGGGGAGGGCTGTCTGTTGCCTTTAGCTTACTCATGGAAATATTTTTACTTTGTCCAAAAGTTTGAGGAATAAAATTGTGCAAAGGATAATTTGTGTTGACTTCAGTATCTTTAACAGAGTTTCAGAAAGGATGAGTTTTCGGTTCGATGTGTTTTGAAATTCAGTGCAGGTGGCACTAAGAATTGGAATTTCTTAATGATAATACCGATCTTATAGTCAGACTTTGTTGATATGTAAGTGAGATGTAAGATGTGAGATGAGATGGGAAGAGGCTTAGTCAATAATTGAGGAAACGAGTTCATTGTAAATAATCTTTAACTTCAAATGATCGCTAAGGTTTTCAATTTAATATATAGGCTATTTGTATATAGACACAAAGTATATTAACACAAAAAGGATTTAAACAATATTTTAAAATTAATTTCTGAAACTTATTGTAACCTTCCAAGTATTGAATGAAACATTTTTTCTGTTTTTCTATTGATTAGATTCCTTAAAACATTTTCTATAAACTCTTTTAACTAATTTCAATTTGTATTATTTCGTAATTCATAATAATATTTTCTTTATGCTTACATATATTGAAAATGTTCTTGTTTATTATTTTTTTATCTGCTTTGCACGTTAAAAAAGGATGACGTTTTTTCAAATTAATATTTATACAATTTTTTACTTGAGTTCTAAGATGCGAAACCATTTAACTCATTATAGCAACAATATGCATTTTCTGAATTAGTAATGAAGAAGCCCTTTTTAATTATGATGTTGTTATTGAGTTTGTTTATTATAATTATGTATTTTTAATCAAAATGTTCACTTTTTGTCATATATAATAACAGATAAGCATCTATTTTAGGGGTAGAAGCATTTCGCCGTATCGCATTTTGCCGTATTGCACTTCGCCGTATCGCATTTGGCCGTTCGATTATTTATTAATTATTAAAATCGCATCTCGCCGTATCGCATTTGGCCGTC
>JAYRBW010023641.1:0-12542 GCA_036023295.1 Invenusta paracnida
AGTTATTATTTTCTGGAAGAGGCAAACATTTTTAAATATAAGTATTATATAATATATAAAATATACAACCTTTTTTTAAATTACCAAACTTGACAAAAATTCCCTGACCTTTTCTGCAAATCACCTAGAATGACCAAAATTCCCTGACTTTTCCAGGTTTTCCAGAAGAGTGGGAACCATGACAAAGAAAAGTATGAGCTATTTACATCAACAAACAAAATTAATATTAAAAAAATAGGCATTGAAGTCAGGCACAAAGCAATCATCAATCGAAAGTCTCTGTTTAGTTTAATCACATTTTTATGCATTTCATTCCTTTATTCAATACTTACTAGTCTTTGTTTTCATGTTGTATCAAATTATTTTAAAGTTATAATAATTTTTATTTCTAATTTAATCTATTAACAATAATAAAACAGTACAATTATATATAGTACATCATATTTTCAATACAAATCCTTTATGTAAATTTATATCAAAGTAATTTTATGTGTTCTAAATCTCTAGTTTTGACTCTTTCATATAATAAAATAAACCACTACATAATATGTATATATATATACGCTATATTTGGCTACAATGCCTAAACGTCACAATACTTAATAAAAGTGATTATTTATTTTTCAAGCTTTTGGATTACATTATTCAGATTCTAAGTGTTACTGTCTAAATAATGAACAATCAGAAATAAATCATAATAAAAAAACATAGTTATTTATTTAAACGATAAATTGGTTTCTTTATAAATAGCACCACAAATATAGACAACGTTTTGTTGGTTAAAGGGCAAAATATTGTTTTTTTAGTAAAAAGTGGAAAAAACCTAGTCAAAACCTATAAAATACCCCCACGTAGCATACTAATTCTAGAATACGTAAAATAATTAGTTTAATAGTTACAGTAAAAAAAATTGTTTCTTTTCTCACAAATAATTAAATTGTCACCATTAAAATATAATGACTTATCCCGGTCATATTATGAAGTTGAGTGTATTAAGGTAGATCACGTGAATAACAATTAGACACACCAAGTTATCCTGTGGCATGCTGCATGAAACGACATTGCAACAAGTTTGAGGTACATGCTGATTAAGTTGGATTGCGTAAAGAATTATTATCAAGAACCAACAAGGGTACAATATAATAATTTCATAGCAATTGTTGAATTGACATTAAACTACAGTCAATAAGTTGGAAGTATTGATTTGAGAATTTATCCACAACTAATTGTAACTATACTACAAAAAGCTGAACATGCGTATATAAAATACCTTTATTTCCTTATATTTCTTTGGACTATATCCACTATTAAAATATTGTTGCATTGTACACTACACGGGAGCGAGTAGACGAATAGGCATATATCATATTGGGTGATCCAAGGACTACTATAATATCATATACTATCACTATTACTTTAGTAGATATTTGTGGGAGTAGTTACAGGGTTGCCACATTTTTCACTACAAAATTCCCGACTAAAAATGCTAAAGTTTACTAGTCTTTTTTTTCAAATGATGTATGTTAAAAGATAAAAGTAGAAATTACGAGAGTGAAATACATATATTATAAAATTAAATATAATAAAATTCGCAGGAATACAATATCATTGTTAAAAGATACAAGTAGAAATTACGAGAGTGAAATATATTATAAAACATAATAAAATTAGCAGGTATACATATCAAATAAATTGAAATATACTACAAAATTATTTTTCTAGCTGAAATGTTCTCAATGTGAAACCAGCTCACTTCTTCTGCATACTTTCAATTGACGATGTTACTGTGAGTAGATCTGCTTTCAAAGCTCTTGATATGGATGTGAGAGCATGGGCCTCTTTGAAAAGCATAGTATTGTTAGTACCTAGTAGCAGCTTCTTCTGATAAGTTAACTGTTTAGGTCTACACTTTACAAATAAACTGTTAATATACATTTCCACTTTATATCCAACATCAAGCACAATTAATGATGAATTTCAGTTAAATCAACTTTACTACTTAAGGATATCTACATATCACCAATATTAAAGCTATTACTTAGATTTCCCCAATAAGTTGTGAATAATATTTATGAAACGCTTTTCCTTATTATTTGCTGTAACAAGTGAACTCAACAATTAGTGAGACAATAATAAATTGTGCTAAAATAGAATGTACAACTGTGAAACCAAACGTTTAGCTGTTGACTATTGTTAGCTATTACTACTACTACTAATATATATAATACTAGCAGTCTAGTAAAATTTTACATTTATGTAAGACTTTTAAACAAACTAACACATTCAGGATTCCAATCTATATGCATATATATTTAAACAGGATACGTATGGTAGACTCTCACCAGAGTGTAATCGGTAGCCTGTTGATAGAGCAGTTGGCAGCCGCGCACCTCCGCGAACTGCCGAATGCCCAGGCAGTTGGAGGAGTGGAGGAGGCGAATGAGAAAGTGTTCACAGGCACGTATCACCTCTGTCATCTGCAGAAGACAGGCTGCTGATAGGAGATTCTCCACTGTGTCCTCATGCAAGTTCAAGTTGCCTAAGTAACCAACGGAATATGGCCAGTTTAAGATATAATTTACAAAAAATCTTGAGCAAACCCATTTATGTTGTACTACACATTTTGGTTTTAGTCTAAATACTTTTATAAAATCAGACATGTTTTTCTACATGCGTTTATTTTCAGTTAACCTAAATATATGCACATAATAATAAATTATGTCCAAGTTATTGATATATCAAAACAAAATAGAGATGTATTAAATGATGATCTATGTATATTACATACTTTCTTTAAATGCTTTAAAAATAAATATTAACTAGAGTTAATAAATTATTGATTATACTAAGTATGACAATTTCATAACTATTGTTTTTTATCCTTTTTCAAAAGGAGTGTTTGATTTAAAATCTAATTAAAAAATCTAATTCTAAATGTATAAGTAATTCGTTTAAAATATAATATCGGCATAATACATGTAATTACACACACACCAATATATATATAGTATGTATAAGTTAAAAAATAAGGTCAGAATAATTCATCTGAGACTACAGTGATAGCTTTGTATATATTCTTCAATTATTTCGTTATAATTAGAATATACATAGAAAAGATTTTATGAATTTTTATCAGTTTTATATTATATTCCTTTATGCCTATGCGTTAATATATTCAAATAATTTAACACTTGGATGAGGTGCTTAGATTTTGACTTTATATGAAAATGAACACCATAAAGACAAATAAAACAAAGAACTAACTTATAAAACTGACACGCTAGACAAGAGTACAAGGAGTGTGGGTACTGGAATGCATTTGTAATAAAACATGCTATTTAAAATGAAATTTTGTAATAAAATACAGTCAGCTCTATAAGAAAGAAAATAAAGATGAAGTACGCGTATATATTATATACAATAAATGAAATGTAACTTGACTTGTAAATCTACCAAAACTGAAGAGTAAAAAGTGGCTCCTGATAATTAATTAAGTCGCGAAAAAGGAGAGCTTAAGCGCAAAAGGGAAACGGAAGATGGATTCCACGTGAAACAATGTCGAGGAAAACAGTTTGCTTCTTAAGCAGGTTCAGTTGACACTTTCATTCGAGTTAGATAGGCAAAACAAAAAGGAAGTGAGCATGGCAGGATCAGTAATCTACGTAATTAATACATTAGCTAATGTTAAAGTGCTTTTTATAAAAAGCACCACTTGATATTTAATAATCTATGTGGTATGTACATATTATGTAGGTGATTTGCATAATTGTATGTGGTGAACATACTTAATATACCGATTATAATTACTAGGTAGAATTAGTTAAATATTAAGAGTTCACTACTTCTCGCTGTTTTAGAGAAATTGAAGCGTATTTAGTATGTACACCGCCAAAAGGCTTAAAAAAGACTTAAATATTTATTATAGAATTTTAATCAAACTTTAGATTTATCAATACTAAAAAATTAATTTCATTATAATATGTTTTACACTAAAAAACAAACAAAACAACAGTACAGTGAGATTTTGTAAATTTAAACTATTAATATTGTAATTGCATAAATTATCGTAGACTATCAGATAATAACCAAATAGTTTTATGATATGTAAACAAGTAAAAAAAATTAAATACTCTTTAACACAAGGTAAAAAAATGTATGTATATATGTTTAGAAAAGATGCATTTAAATCAAATTTTAATAATTATCAAATGGTTTTATTTTATAAACCAAATATATATTTAATTTACAAAGGAATAAAGAATTTGCATAATTTGTCATAATAAAAATAGTTGATACCACAAATACAATGAATAAATATATATATTTAGAAATAAAACAAAATGTTTAATACCACAATATATAAATATATTGATATGAGTCACAGAGAAAAATTCAAATACCGAAATATACAACTATTTACTTGTAAATAATATTACAACAGGAAATAAAATGTTGTGAATATGAAATTATTACACGTGAAATAAAGATCATAGTTAAATATGAGTTAATCTTTATTTATACTTATTATGAACTAATAAAGAAAACAACATAAACAAATTCAAAGCACAATTATATTAAGTTATCATCTCAGACTACATATATATAGTAACCCATAGATACGATATAGATATAAACACTATAATGGTTAATATACATACATACATATAATATAACAAGAATTATATACACAAATAATAAAGTATAGATATAGTTTAGAATAATTTTGTCTGTATAACTTCCACGAATTCGATATCTTTATTTAGTAGAATACATTTAGTGTGATTATTTATTCTGTATTTACTAGTCAATAGATAATTTCCAATAAAGGATTTAATATATTGTTTGAATTGCATAAGATCTATATCTAAGAAAAATATACAATATATACAAAAACATAGAAATAAATATCTCAAAATGAGCTCGGAAAAATTAATCAAAATAGTTAATTACAAAAATCATGCATGAAAATTACTCAAAATTAAGCAATTAAAATATAAGCGGAAGAAAGTAAGCATTTTCTCTCTTGCAAATGGGATGAGCACGAAATGAAACAAAGTATAATTTACATTTATAAAACAAAATCTGGTAACTAAAATCTATGTAGAAATTAGAATGTTCAAATAAACAAAAGCTTATATTGCGTGAGGAAACATCGTGCAAAATTAATAAAGCAAAAGAAAAGGTTTTAATTAGGTTTATATTAATGGGCAAACAATATTGAAAAATATCGAAAAATATATAACTAATTTAAAAAAAATGTGTATTTCAATACGTTCCAAGGTCACAATATCTATCTCTATATACCTAGTTTAGAACATGGAGGATGACTTATTTAAAACTAACATCAGAATATAGTGCATACAGTTAAAAGTAAATATGCACAGATTTGTTTATAGTGTAGTGACTATATTTTCAAGTAGGTATCATTGGGAAAAGGAATCAAACTAGCTATTAATTTATCTTTGTTTGGAACAAGTAGGCAATTTATCAAATTAACGGCATTGAGTTGGAGATGAAAGAGTTATTCTTGATAATTGCTGAGTCATAAGCACTATATTAATTTTAAAAACCTTCATTTCTCAAACAGATAATACAGTACACATACATTTAATATGAAATATATAGATCACTGAGAAACGCTATTAACCTAGAATAAATTATTCTAAAATAAGAAGAAAAACAGCAATAAAACTAAATATTTTAAATTATAATTCAAGTAGTTATGTTGTAATATTTACAAAACATAAAACGAACTAATAGTGAGCTTCTTTCGTTTCAAATTTATATTTTTAACTAGAATAATTGCTTAGAAAATTACAAATATTATGAAATTATAACTAACATAAAATTAGAAAAAATAACAAAAAATACTTTGTTTCATATAAACCATATAGATTCTTTTTTTAATCTTACACGAATAAAATGTTTGTTTAGAAAAAATATGAGTTCACTAAATTTAGCCGAACAAAAGAATGATAACTAATTGCCTGTGAAAAACTCACCAGTATAAATATACTCAAGCAGAGTTTCAAGTGAGTCTGGATGAACATCCCGAATACTGATTTCAGTTTGGCGTGCTTCGATTAACTCAATGCTAAACATGGCGGCGAAGTAGTCGCTGGCAGCCGACAACACCACTCTATGAGCCGGAAGTCGCTTATCCCCGGCAATGAGACATACGTCCGAGAGACGGGCCCCGTTGCGCAGATCTTCCGACATTTTGAAGAGAAGTTGATTGGAATGACCAGCGTGGGTAAATCGTTCGAGAGATGTGGAACCGGAGGCAGTAGATAAACAAACGGGTAGAAGGCCACCGGGGGAGCAATAGAGCCAACTGGCGTTACTTAGGTTGGATGTTGAAGCGACAGAATCAGAGCAACAGCCGCTACTACTGCCTAGCGACTGACGTTGAAGGCTTCCGTTGTTGTTGGAACAGTTGACGACGTTGTTATTGACGGAGCAACTGCGTGGAGTGGTGACAGGGGTGGTCCGTGATGGGACAAGGGGAGGGGGTGGACCACCACGAGTGAGAGATACGGAGTGAAAGGTGGAAAGGGGCGAGTCCATCAAACTAACCACTGGCGAGTCCTCAGCCGAACCTACCGACAGCGACCGTTGGTGGTGGTGATGGTGCTCAGGTTGTGGGGGTGGTGGGTGGTATGGTCGCGCATTCTGGTACTGATTATGTTGCTGGTGGTGATAGCGCTGCTGTTGGTCCAATTGTTGGTCACTCGAGTTGTTGTTGTTGTTAGGGGTGGTGTCATGCGCGCGACAATGGGGACATGGAGTAGACTGGAGGGGATAGAGGGGAAGGAACCCGGGTCCCGGGAGCGCCAGAGTGTCGCCCGGAGTGCAAAGAACCTCATAGTGGTGAGGGGAAGCGGGTGTGTTTGCGCTCTGACTGCTGCGAGATCGACTTACGGTCACTGAACTCCGGATATTGCGCCGATCGCAGAGAAGGCTACAATCAAATAGAAACGCTTCATAAATAAATTTATGTTTCAATTTCGTTGGATAGTTTAAATTGGTAAATATAATTACTTTGCTGGACATCAATTACATACTAAAAATTAGCCTCATTAAATATTAACTCTAATTTACTAATAATTAAAAAATAGAATAAAGCACAAAATTCTAGATTTTGTAGTATAGGTATATATACATACGTGCAAAATAAAGATTTGGTAATATAAATGAATGGTGCCAAAAATTATATTACATAGCTCAGCTAATTTAATCAATTACATATTAAATATACTGTAGACTTAATTACTCGTAAACAAATTATATGCACGTAGAGTTATACAAAAATATATAACTTTTCAGTTGTATATAATAGTTACTTCAACATGTTGCAATATAACATTTTAATGAACTCTGTAAGATTAACCATTACTAATTTGCTTAAGTCGAATAATGGTCATATAATATTTTATATAAAAAATGTACTTTGAACTTATCCAAATATACGATTACATGTAAAAGGCCAAACCACGGATTAAATGAACCTTGCATTAATTTATAAATACAATAAACTATTAATGAATAAGACAGCCAATAAAATATGGGACTAATATTAACTGATTCGACATGTAATTATTTATCATATAACAATATGGGAAGTATATTGAATTTATAAAATTATATCCTAAAAAGTAGTTAAATGAACCAACCTGAGTAATCGAACATAGAACCAAGGCATTAAATTTAAGTGAAAATGTGCATTAAAAAATAAATTCCAAGAATGTTTGTTTTAACAGTGAAAAATGATAAACGGCCGAATCAGTGCATAAATCCAATTTTCAGTTGAAATTAATTCTATTTGAAGTGATGAGACCAATGACATGATTTCTCGCAGAAAATACATGCATTCGGCAGCAAATAATTTAAAAAACGTATGGTATTTACTGGATTTTTACAACCGATGAAGCTAAATCTTAAAATAAAAAAATATTTCAACACGACACTGATTGGTTAAAATTAAAGGAGGTATCCAACATACAAAAATATGTCTGCCTTTAATTTGTTTGTCACGAAAAAAGGACCTGCCTGATGAGACAACAATGACATCAGCCTCCACTATATATGGTGTATTCAGTGTTAGATATAAGAACTTGGTTGGTAGATGAATATAAGTAGGCAGAGGAATGAAATGCGAAGTTAGAAAATGGTAGGAAAGAGACATGAACTAAAGAGTGGGGACTTGAGGACGGCACGGCTTGGGCGACTAAGACGATGGGTGGTAGTAGGGAATGAAAAAGTACAAGAGAGGTAATTTTGAGTGACAGAGAATTCGCTCCTTCGTCGCTACGGCTTTTATGTACAACATTAGCTCCCATTGCATTGATCTACTCTCCCCAATCTCCAGATACTCATCAGTGGGCTATGGTAAGCTATACCCTATAACAGTTTAGCCATAACTCAGCGGCTGCTTCCCCAAGAGCCAATTAAGGCGGTTCCGATCCAGAGAAGATGAAATACGTCAGAACGGTCTGAATTCTGCCCCCACAAATTTTTTCCATCATTCAAAATTTCTATCCAGCCTCCGTTACGTTCTTAAAATCCACAGGGTAGGTGGCTTTTCCTTTGAGTAAAATTCATCACTACTCTCTGAGTGTGTGCATAGTTTAATAGTAAACAGAGCAGCCGCGCCTTTGTAGACAACGCAACTGTGTCTAGTATTAAGCTTAGTATGACTTGGTAGACACCGGTATAACTAGCGTTACTTTCAAGTATTACTCTGTTTACTAAACTATAGCGTAAGTCGAGTGGCATATGATTGAGTATTTACTAACATAAAACACTAACAAATTTCTAGTATATTGTTAATAAAATGTGGTAAATATTTATAGTAAGGTTTTATACATATATGTTCAACGTGTACCTAAAATAATACAGTGCATTTTACAAATTAGGCATCTTTTAATATATTGAATTTTAATAATAGGTTACATTTTGGACTAACAACTTCACATTATATAACATAAATAATTATGTTAACTTTAATTATTAATAAAGCAGACTACAATAAGAAAATATTGCATATTTAGAAAGGCATGCAAGATAGTGTTTTAAAAATATTGCGAGTAAATTGAGCTTAGATAATTTTAATAAGAAATAAAAACGATTACAGTACTAATAACTTACCTAGAAAATGTTGGTAAGTTACTGATATTTTTTTCTTCAAAATAATACATTTTCAAAAAAAATTTAATATTTTTAATAATATCTGTTTATTGTGAAAAACTTTGCTAATTCAGTTTATAAAAATATAAACTGATTTTGCAAATAAATAAGTAGAAATACTTTTTAAGAAATCAACAAATAATTTACCCTCTTGAATCCCAAAAGTCCATACAAACAGAATATCTCGAGTCCGATGAATAACGATGGTATTTTCGACGACTAATATGATGTTTAACTTTGTCAGCCAGAGAGCTAAAGTTAATTGATAAGCTCATTATATCCTCATATATGAATAAGTATTTAAATATTTCACAAAATGTAAGTCTCACAATGTTGCATTTAAGTAACGTACAGTTATTCAATCAAAAGCAACTGATAATTACAGAAAAAGACAGGAAATATACTAAACAGCTGACTTGAGTTTCTGTATTATACTCAATTGTGAAGAGCGTTCTGTGATAGAAATAAATTAAATAGGTTTTTAAATCATAGAGGTGTGGATAGGCAGGTACATTGCCAGACACAGAACATTGTAGCTAGTGTTTTCCTCGTCGTTGTTAAGGGAAAGGGGAAACAATGACTAGGAGCTTGCCTAGCTTGTAGTGTTGGGTATGTGTATGTGTGTATATCCTAAGTAATATGCGCGCACAGGGGAGGTAATGGTGAGACGAGAGCGGGTGAAAGTCGTCGATTAGACAAGCTTTACTCTAAAAAGAAAGAAACTGACTTATAGGAAGCTGCTGGCAAAGCCCCTGGAAAAAAAATTTGCTTCTTTCAAATGTACAGTGCAGTGCAGGAGCTGGAGGAAATGATGGGGAGCGGAGGGGGGGACAATGGATTGCTCTATTCTATTCGATTGCGATAACAGATGGACAAATCACTTGGAAGGAGGCAGTTAATGCGTCTGGTTCACAATAAACAGCGGAAAATGTATTATGTTTTGTGATTTATTTAAAATAATAAAGTAGCATAGGTAACACATTACAATACAATTGAACCAATATATATGTATATGCATGTTGGTAAATTATAGATATAAAACATAGTTAAAATTATTCACAGGAAATCAGAGCGCAAAGAAGGGCAAGAAGGAAGTACAAAGTGAAATCACGTTCTAGTTTACTAACCGTGTAATATATGAATACAGTGCATTAATGAAATTATACATCCAATATTTATCACTGACTTTCTTCTTTCAGCTTTGAAGCTAACTAATATAACATTCAGAAAACGACCGGAGAAAATTAACCCTGTCACGTCCGTGCAAGTCAATACACCAAATTATAGACCTAGTGAGAAAAACAAGAAATTTGCTAAGTGGAACGTTTTTGCCTATATAGGAGATTCTTTATGATTGCATATCAGAACTAGGACGGTATATAGGTGAATGATATGGCACTGAATATTTTCTAGAAATGGTGATAAAATAACATTGGCATAAGTACCAGAAAACATAAGCAACCAATAGTTTGCTACTATTGACCATATTATTTTTATGTTCACCTAACAAGGTAATATACTAATGCACTAGTTCCAATGAATTCTTTTAAATTGACATTACTTAATTTATTGCCTTTTGATGTGCGTAATACATTCTTGTTTATGACACATAAACATATTAATGAAGTGATTCATTCAAAGAATAAATGGACTACTTATAGAATCAAGAATATATACCTTTTTTGGTTGGGGCATTAATACGAGTACAATAAAAAAACAGTATCTAAGTGTTAAGTGTAACAAAAACATTACTTCTAATTTATTTTATATTTGTCTACAGTATAATATATATTTATCTACAGAAATTGTGTATTAAGAATAAATATTCATTCGACTATAAAAGTGTACTACAATTACAAAACTATTATCATATATCAATTTATCTATTTGTGAACATCATATTTTAATTTATATTAAATTAAATCGGTGAAGAGTAAATATTTAATATATACATCGTTTCATTTCCAAAAAATATATATGTAGTATAATTGCTTAAACTAAATGAGCAATAAATTTAAACATAAAGAAAAACTACGACATTACGTGGAAATTCAAAAAAAAATATTTATAAGGTTCATACAGAATTCTTCGCAATAATTGCTAATAGTGTCCATTAAGGACGTGCAGGGCTGCCACTATTGTAAAATTTAAAATCGGACGCATACTCCGAAACAATTCAATAAACCCCCCAAACCCATCACGAGTGAGAGGAGAGAGCAATGTATAAACCACGTTTTTAAGATTATTAAAATTATTCTTCAGATTATTTTTATAAAATTATTAATTAAACATACATACATAGAGTAGAATGTTTTATTACATTTTTGCATTTTTTTTTAATTAATTGTCGTAGAAGTCTCAAAGCGGGACAAAATTGGGACAATCAGTAAGTCCCAATCAACCCTGAACATTGCACAAATTTTAAGGTCATCATTTTCATAAAAATTCTGAGAGGTTTATCGAAATTTTAACAATTTATATTAATGTTAAACATTTATTTATGACAGCAAAAAACTAAAATGAACATATAGTATATATATGACCAGCACAGAAGCAGATTGTTTTAGTCACATTGGTTTAGCAACCTCAAAATGCTATATAAAGACTATCTAATGAATTAGACTTTACACAAATGTCTGTAAAGCACATAATTATTAAGCTTGTATTATAAAATTAGCACATACAACTTCTCCGCCAGCTTAACAAGGATGACAATGGTATTGGAATTTTGTGAAAATTGAAATGATACTTTTGATTACACTGATGTTATAATGGCTGATGAGGCAATCTTCCACCTAAATGGCAAAATTAACAAACAGTTAACTGCATTTATTACTGTGTCCATAATCCACATGTTTTTTTTAAATAAATAAAAACTCATGGAAAATGGTTGGGGCTGGCATATGTAAAACAAGATTAATAAATCAGACCTTATTTTTTCCAAGACACTGTGATAAGTGCTTCTTATTTAGAGGTGTTACAAACATACTTTTTACACAAGGTACACTAACTTGACATAGGTGCAACTGGTTATTATCAAGACAAATGGTGGTAGTAAGATGGTTCCCCACCCTAGTATTACCTTGCCTCTAGCAACAAATTAGATGAAGAGTTTTCAGAAAGATGGACAAAAAGGACTGGTAGAATGGCCTTCAAATAGTTCTGATTTTCGGACTACTCGGTATGGGACACCATTGTGTAATTTTATTAAACAGAGATCTATCGCCTATGATATTTCTGGCATGCTTTTTTTCTTTTATTTACTGATATCTATACATAGCATAGATATAAATAGCCCACTTTTTCTCTCTACCTAGATGAACAATCTAGCTTATTTCTATTGTAAATTTTGGTTG
>JAYRBW010023652.1:0-12542 GCA_036023295.1 Invenusta paracnida
CATCAAATTTTCAATATAAAAAATTAACAAACTGTCTAAATTGAAATACTTTTCTTAATAAAACTACATAAATATAAGTCTAGTTGGGCTTTATTTTATTTTTATTAGTCTTTTATATGACCACTGTAATTAAGATATTATATGTATAACATTTATTATGCATATTTGATACTACATACTTGGAAAGTTGGAGGTTTTTTTAGTCTGGCGTTTTTTTCTCAAAAATGTTGTGTGACAGCACTGATTGTCTTATTTTAGTCTAATTTCTGGAATTATTTTACAGTGAGATGTTTATGTACAGTCATGGTACTTATTACTATTCAGATTGTTTTGGGTATTGAAGCATTTTTTAGGTTTCAGCTATTTACATACCATTAATGTTAAGCTTTGGTTTGGTTTGGTTTGGTTTGGTTTGTATTTCATCTTGAGTAGGCATTGTATTTGGTGTTGTATCCACAAACAGCCAAAAATGATGCTGTCAACATTGCCTGAAATATATAATTAGTTGTTATGTATCAAAACAGACATTATATTTTAATAATGCACATGCAAGTGTTCACACACACTAGATTTTTAAGTATTGTAATTTTAATTGTTCACATAGAGAATACAGTGATCTCATATTGCTTATTAATGTTTTTTTCTTATATTTAGCACATTTTTTATATTAGTATTTGTAAGGTCCTTGAATACAGCCTACAAAAAGAGGCGTAAGATGACTCATAACCTTTACATTCTAAATGTACACCTTGGGAAAGTGTTACTTCATCCTAAAGCCTTTTTGCGGGGGGTTATACATATAAATATATTTTAGTGATTTAATGTAAATCACTTGTAAACTGTTTCTCACTATAGCTAAATGATTTGGAAAGTTTAGAGGCTTTTTCTCTCAAATCGTTCTTCATAGTGCTGAGGCTGTCGCCCGCATTATCGACCCAAGCTATTAATTATTCATTTAGATTCTGAATATTTTTCTATTAAAACACGGAAAACACTTTTGAAACTGTTAATAGGTTATTACGGTGAGTGCACTTTGTCATTATCGGTGTGTCTCTAGTAACCAACGGTTTCTCTGCAGTCAAAAGTTAAGAACATACGTTTTAAAAACTAATTTGTCTAATTTTATTTATTGCTTAATTTGATGACACTTAAAAATATAGATAAAATGAAGCTTTTGGCTATTAATTAATAAAATATGACAATCCATTATTAATGTATCATAATGGAGTACTACTACATATTATATCAATATGTAGTAGAATACTACTTACATTATCAACTAAATTACAAGTAAAACAACATTTATATCATAATTATTAAATTATGAATGAGTATTATTATCAAGTCAGTATAATATATCTTTATTCGTAGTAGATTTAGTTTTTAGATATTTTTTAATGGAACTCTAAACTGAGGCTTTCTGAGTTAAGGCATGAGATTCTTAAAAGTTTTTGAGACTTTAAAGACCATTCTCGTAATTTTCTTTAATATGCAATAAAAAACAGCTTTCTTCCGCTCCTTTCATTTTCGTCCTATTGCAATCCAGTCTTGAGTTTTATTATCTCAAAAAATATCTCTCACTGATTTATAGCTTATGCTATGCTAACGCATGGCTATGGCACATTTGTTTAGGGTATTTTGTTTAGGTGTAATCTCATGCATGAGAGTGAATCGTTTCTAATGCATGCATCTTATAAGTTTATCATTGGAATTCAATTTTTAACTCATTCAACACTAACACATGTGTATCTGTTAATTCTTCTAATGTTGACACATATTGTCGAAATTTGTGAGCTCAGTGTTTATTCTATGTTCTGTGCAAATTTTTAAATTTAAAATCAATTATATGTTTTTTACATACCTGCAAAAAGCCTAATACTAAAAAACAATTATGATTACATTTAAATTCGACCGGTCATAATTTTACACATAAAATTGAAAAATATTAATTGAAATTATAGGCTTAGCTTTTTGCCGCTTAAAATAAGCCTTTTTCAGTATCATACTTTTAGTACTATTTTTCAGATGCTTTAGAAGCCAGGTCTGTATATATAGGCGTTCTACCTGTGCTAGAATTGTTCTTTATTACCATTTAATGATTTATAACGACTTTTAACTTACCTTATTTGATATCATACGTCTTATATGTATATATTTTCAGGTGGAGCGGTCGTGATGACAGCCGTGATAGAGGTCGCGATTTTGGTCGTGGAGGTGGTGGGGGAAGTTCTCGAGGAGGAGGTTCTCAAGGAAAATTTGATGATCCTGGTCAGACACTCCGAAAGCCAAGATGGGATAAGGTTACATTAATGCCCTTTGAGAAAAACTTTTATAGAGAAACTGCACATGTTACTGCTCATCCGCAGTCTGCGATTGACGCATATTACAATGAACACAGTGTAACACTAAAAGGAAATGGAATTCCACGACCATTAATTGTGTTTGAAGATGCCGGGTTTCCGGAAAATATTGGTAAGATTATTGCTAAAAATGGCTGGACAAAACCTACCCCAATTCAAGCACAAGGTTGGCCTATGGCTTTAAGCGGTCGAGATGTTGTTGGAATTGCCCAAACAGGCTCTGGAAAAACTGCAAGTTTTTTATTGCCAGCAATTATTCATATTTCTGCACAGCCAAGGTTGAAGCGTGGGGATGGACCCATTTGTCTTGTTTTAGTTCCAACTAGAGAACTTGCGTTACAAGTTCAGCAAGTTGTGCAAGAATTTGGAGATGCGGCTGGACTTAGAAATGGTTGTTGTTATGGCGGGGCTCCGCGTATTCCTCAAATAAGAGATCTTGAACGAGGGGTCGAAATATGTATTGCTACTCCTGGACGTCTTCTAGATTTTCTTGAAGCTAATAAGTAAGAAGGGGTAATATCATAGAGTAATGATTATACAAAAGAGTGTGCACTTTTAAATTCTGTACACAGTTTAATACTACTATTTTTCTACCTGAAAGTTTATACAAAATATTGTTTTAAAAACTGAGAACAATTAAATCGTGTATGTAGTAAAACAGTTAGAGATATACAGGCAATAAATTATTTATTATAGACAACTTACGCCTGTTAAAATTGTACGAATATACATATATATATATATTGGTTCATTAAATTTATTTTATCAAAATATTTAATTCTACTTTTTTCCACTCATTTACATCAAATTTACTAAAATAAAACGATTTTTATTCACGAAACTTTATAACGCGATGTATATGAAATCGATAAGAGTGAACATTTTGTATAATCATTACTCTGGATAATATGATGTAGTGGTTATATTTAATATAAATTTTAGTAAAAAATGTTTGTATGCTGTTTTTATTTATATATGTATTTATTTAATGCATACTTTCTATAAGCGTTTTTATATGTTCACATAATGAATATTAAATCTGGTAGCTTTTCGAGAAGTATTATCTAATATATTTTACTAGTAAAGCTTGTGTACAAACTCATATTATATGTTCAATACAGGGTATCCTCGATCGTAAAAAAACAAAGAAATTCGTTATAAAACCTAGAAATTTCAATAAATAAATTTTTTTGAAGGGGGGAAATTTCGCTAACTATGATTTTATAATATCTTTTTTACTAGTATTTTTTTAATTTAGCTTAAAAATATAACAAAATCTAGCGCCTCTAATATGTATGTTTTATTACAATATAGTATATGCGCTATTCAAATGTTGGACAATGGGTAGCATTAGAAGCTATTTATTTTTGTTTGCGTTTGTTATTACTTTACATATCATAGAATAAGCCATCATTATTTAATAATTTATAAATGTCTAAAAACAAATAGTCTTACTCTTAACGATGTTACCGATAACAAAATTTCACTATATATTTGCGTTATACTATTTGTACGTTGGTGGACTTAAACTGCCAGTGTTAAATCTGAAGTCCATCGTTAAAATTTATCACATTTAACAACATGTGTGATTTGTCTGCTTATTCTTGACATTTTTAGTAGGAAACCAATTTTATATACTTTAGAATTTTTACGGCTAATTCTATTTTAAAAGTAAACCAAATCAACCCGTTTTAAAGATATACTGAAGCAATTCCCGAATATTCCTTTTTCAGAACTAATTTGAAACGTTGTACATATCTTGTCCTCGATGAAGCTGATCGAATGCTTGACATGGGTTTTGAACCTCAAATTCGGAAGATAGTTGATCAAGTCAGACCTGATCGTCAAACTTTGATGTGGTCTGCCACTTGGCCCAAGGAAGTGCAATCTCTAGCAAGAGATTTTCTAAAGGATTATATTCAAGTAAATATCGGGGCTTTAACTCTGCATGCCAACCATAACATTAAACAAATTGTGGATGTTTTGGAGGATTGGGATAAAGAACGACGTTTGTTTGAAGTTCTTCAAGAATTTACAACTGCTCGTATCCTTGTTTTTACTGAAACTAAAAGACGTGCTGACGAACTTGCCAATTCTTTAAGACGGCGTCGCTTCAATGCAGTTGTCATGCATGGCGATAAACCTCAGAGAGAGAGAGAGCAAGTTTTAAATGGTAAACATTGGTGCATGCAACATTTTCCAATTCACTATTTAATAAAATATATTAATATACTTTATTATATAATATAGACTTTATAATATAAAGTAGATTTAGTATGAATATGTTTTAATTAAATTATGACATATACTAATTTACAAATACATATATGGTCATAGATTGAACTTAATATTCCAATTTTATACAATCTAAAACGTTATCCACTACTTGATTCCGTTTTTATAGCCTTCGTTTAATTCCATATTTTAACTGTGTTCTATGATAACTTCGGTTTAATTTTTCCCATACTTATTTGAATATTTGATGCTAATGGTAAACATAATAAGTAATTTTTTACTAATTTAAAGTTTTAATTAATTTATATGTTTGATAATATTTCATTTTGTTCTTTTCACCTTGTCTTCTAGAATTTCGAAGTGGACGCTGCAACATTCTTGTTGCAACAGACGTTGCTTCTCGTGGTTTAGGTTTGTTGTTAACTTTGTTACTAATTTTATGAAGAAATATATATTATATAGTTGCTAATCTTCTTATCTATTTAGTTTTCTGTAGGACTCATTGACTGGCTTCGGACGCTCTGAAGGCAACCACTTTGGATGCTTAACGTGCAGTTCGGTTGTCCATGTTATCAAGTCAGCTAGGACGAGCGTGCGTCAAGCCTGCGGTGAATTGACCATGGGAATTAGGTCGACGTGCGCTCGTTCACGGCTGGATTAAATTCAATTCGATTGGCTGTTCGTGCCGAGGAACGTCTTGTCGGTACTTTTCGGGCATTAACCAGTTTACTTCTCGTGAGTACAGACGCGTAAAGATTGCTACTTTGATACACCTTTTAACTAGTGCTGTATGTATGTTTAATTTCTATGCTTATATACAGAAGCACGGTGTATCAACTGGGGGCCAGCAATAGTTATCTCTATTTTTAATTTTGGCCCCTAGCTCCATCGCGTCTGTTACTCATTTTATTCTGGATAATTGCCTGTGTGTCGCAATTTTTAATCGTTCCTTGGCATTTTAACAGCTATTTTTGAAAATTTAGAAATGGTTCAAAAATACAAATCAGCACGTGCCTTTATTGGATTTGTTTTCTTATTTTATTTGTATATCAGTTAAATGTACAAAATGTAATGTTTACTATTTTTTAACATTGACTTAATATTTAGACAGTTTATATTAAAATAATTATATTTCACCTTTAACTAAAGATTCTAGTTTTAAGCGAATCCGAATTTATCACCTTGTTTCTTATACTGCGCTGTATTATTAGTTTATATATATATATCATTAGTATAAAATAAGATTTCTCTGCATATTGTATCATAGGTTCTAGAAATGTATTATATAATTTTCTTTATGTTATACATATATCATACATTCGTAATATGCATAATTTCTATTGTGGTTACATATTGGTTTAGGACCCGACGACTGTCTTCAGTGTAAAAATAGTATTTAACTTTTAATCTTACAATCCGTTTGTTATGATATTTTTACTTGAAATAACTAAAAAAATAACACCCATTTCTACACTGTAGTGTTAAGTGCAGCAAATCTGATGTTCTATTTTAATTCTGGCATACGTTGAATATACTATGTTATTTTTATGTTTTTCAGCTTTGAACATACACTTTAATTACATTTCTCTCAAAGCTGTTCCCTTTTTTTATTCGCATTAAATTAGTTTTAGCTATGAAACTATTAAATCTCGTGACATATCTGTATACTCCTACATTTCTATTAATGGCATAAGACACAGTAAATATGATGGCTTTTGCGTATTAACTGTTATCGTAATTTTAGTAATTTGATCAGAAATAATAAAATACTTCAAATTAATAATTTTTTATATATTACAATTGCTTTGTATGACTTACATTCCATCTTAACGGTATTGAATCTACTGCGCTAAATTACATTGTTGTATATTATGGTATATCTAGATTAGCAAAAGAAAATTTCTTTGTATTACGTATTTTAGAATAATTATTTCCTGCTCATCTAAAACTCAACACATTTAAGTTATATGGCTAACTATCGAAAAATGACTTACTGTTAGAATTTCCACAAAATTTCAGTTGTTATCTCGAGATATATATATTTTAATACAACTTAACTAAAATATATCATTTGGTGTAATGTCAGATTCATCATTTTTGGCACTATAGTCGTTTGGATTATTTAAAATGTCTCTTTATTTTTTTGTTATTTAAATGACATGCAGGGCTTCGGCTCCTTTGACTAATATTTTTTAGAAATTTTATAACTGAATCTTACTTTTTAATCTCTGAGTATTTAATTATATTTCTTGCTCAATCTATTAGTGTTGATGAATTTTTATTTCAAACATTTATAATTATAGTTTTTATGATTAATAAATACATGTTGATTATACATATAAAGGTTTTTTTAGTTATTTGCTATTTTATCACCCATAAATCCTGGTACACATGACAAGCCTTATCAAGGATTAATAAATTAAACTAATTCATACTCATTCCTTATTGATGGCTCACGATAGGTTTTGAAATATGATTTATGCTACATTTTAGGGCATTATGTAATTATTCGCATTTTAAAATTACTAGTTATTATTTAAAACTACATATCTATCATCTAGCAATATACTATTAGTTATGGCTAAAGGGAAATTTTCAATAGCACACAAAACAATTATTTCTGGTAAACTGACCAATAACATAAGATTTCTTATTAATTTATTTAAGAAGATTTATATTTATTTGATTTATACATACTTCCAAATATTCTTTACACAACAATGTATTCTGGGTAATTATTCAAAGTTAAGTACATTATTTATAAATTTGTACTTAGTTTTCGTGAGTGAACAGTTAAGTATTGTACCTTATGTACAGAATAATATACACGTATTTAAGAACATGTACAACTGCCAAGTTTGTATCATTTTTGTTTGCGAGACAACATTTTATAAAAATGTATATAAATTAGCATATCATTTGTATAGTGATATATCTAGTTATTACATTTTATGTTAGATTATTTTTTATTAATATTATTGATAGGAACTATGCTGCTCCTATTATATTTTTATATCTTACAAGTATTTGTTTACATTGTATGTATATATGTACAACATTTATATATATATATATATGATAAACATAGGTATATATACACAATATGTATATATACTATGTATATATACTATATACTATGTATATATACTATATACTATGTATATATCCTTTCGGACTATATATTACGATTTGACTTGAATAGTGCATGTTTGATAATAACTTTGATTAATCAGAAAAACAAAAATATATAGTTAGTCAGTCTGAGAGCTCAATGAAAATAAACATAGAAACAGGATTTCAAATAAATTATTTAAGTCAAGATAGAAAAGGCCAATTTTTAAGTTGACACTAACACTTTTTTTAGACTGATTACGTTTTGTCAAAAAGTTGAGTTGGTTAAGTATTAAGTCAGTTTAGTTTTTCAAATTTATAAATTGTTAAAACTACCGAACTTATCACATTTGGGTTTTTAAATGTGTATTACATCATAATATCTAAGAAGTTCAATAGTTATTTTAATACTGCCAAATAGAATATTTGGTTCGACAAGTGGGTGAACAACAAACTTATAAACAATAAATGGTGTTTATAAGTTCTAGGAAACAATAAAAAGTGCTTTATGTAATTGTTGATACTAAATTAAACGGCTCATAACTTAGAAATACTAACTAACGTGTTAAAAAAAGAGAATTATGGGAACTTTTTAAACTGATCGATCTTATCAATTAGTGTTGCTAACTATATTGCGTATTCGTGTACATTTTTTATTGCTTATCTATCTTGTTAGTAATTGTTTCAATTCTTCCATTTAGATATCGATGATATTCACTTGATTATAAACTTCGATTATCCATCTCAAACTGAGGATTATATCCACCGCATTGGTAGAACTGCTCGCAGTAACAAAAGTGGAACTGCAGTTACGTTTTTCACTTCAAAAAATATGAAGATGGTAAGATTGCTAGTATTATTGAAATATTCCTTTAATAATTTTAATAGCTACTTTGAAATATTTTCGTAACAGGCCAAAGAACTCATCGAGATATTGTCCGAGGCTGGTCAAGAAGTCAATCAAAAACTGTTTCAAATGGCCGGAGTTGCCCGAGATAGTTTTATGGGACGTAGAAGAGGAGGTGGTGGTGGTGGCCGCGGTAAGTTTTTTTTAAGGTAATCCCAACAAAAATAATATTGTTTTAAATGTGCACACGGATGGTCTAAGGATAATATTGTTCTAAGGTAGTATATTATGTGTCAAATTTCGATGTAG
Organism: Invenusta paracnida; assembly: GCA_036023295.1. NCBI lineage: Eukaryota > Metazoa > Platyhelminthes > Proseriata > Coelogynoporidae > Invenusta > Invenusta paracnida. The sequence continues at coordinate 8,863 of JAYRBW010023652.1, forward strand.
TAACAATGTTAAAGGGAATAAAAATACCCTCCTTACTATTAAATTGCTTTATTATTTACACTGTCGGCTGATTTTGATTCCAACTATATATTGTCTTCCTCCATATAAGCAACATACACATGTGTTAAAATGCGGAAATATTCCTTGACATACAATTTTCATTTACTATATTCCAAACATATAATAAAATACAATTAGAGTACTTTCTTTTGTCAATAAAAAATATAATGTAGATTCATTAATGGTCTACTTTGTTTCATATAACGACAACGTCAAATATAGTTAAATTATTTATGTAAGTCACATTCTGCTTTTGAGTTGTATACTTTTTTTTATCCAGTTTGCTTCTAAATCTTAACATATCGATTCACATTTTAGTTAAAATTTTAATAATAAACCCGTCCTGGGGTAATGTGATCGAAACTTAAAAGTATAAGAAAAAAACAGAGAAAGGGGTTAGTGTAATCGACATATAGATTTCAGTAGGATAGCCTTAATTTTTGACATCATAGCAAATTGAAACATAATTTTAAATTAATTAGTAAATACATATGTATTTATTAATTTTATATTAAGGAATGTTTGATTGCAAATTTTCTTTTTGTAAAGAAACCTTTTGCTAATTAAATTTCCACAGTTCCATTTTTAAATAATACATAGTATAATGACATTCTTTATATAAATTTGCGGAATAAGCAATGTTTTATTCTTTGTATATTATAGAATTGATTCTTCGTAAACTTGATTTAGCACTAAATAGGAAAAAGTAAATTCTATTGAAAGACTTAAATTCTAAAGACAAACATCGCACATCAGTTACGTAAAATATGTTTGTGCTTTACATGTGAATATTTTTTCAGTTATATAATCCATAAAGGATTTTAAAATTTCATACAAAAACGTATTATTGCAAATTGTGAGACCTAACGATGATTTTGTTAAATTACGCAGGAAATAGCTTAAATAAGGTCTTGTTAAATTTTATATATTTAGCCTTTTATATATATATTTTCGGTATAAATCTGAACCCGTCTGATGTATTTTTTTATAGATCGGTGGTACGCTCTATGCAGCATTATATAAAAAAAATATAGAAGTAAAGAATGCGCTTGTTGCAATATATTTGTAGTTGAATACACCAAATATATTACTGCAGCAAACACTTCTTTAATTCTGTAATTTTGTTGAAAACAATTATTTTCTAAACTGGTTCGAAAGTTTAAAATCGCCAACTAAAGCAACTTATTTTTCTTACGTTTTAGGGCGCTCTGATTTTGGTCATCGAACTGGGAGTGTAGCGGATATTGGACCCAGAATGAACAACGGCGCTAGTGGTATGCACACTGTTGCAAGTATGCCAAATATGAGTATTGATTCGATGCAGTCGAAACCTCCAGTTTTGAATAATGGAATTTCAAGTTTAAATAAACCTCCAAGTCTTATGAACATGAATTTTCCACAACAACAGAATGGTCAACCGCATGTTGACGCTGGCGCTTCTCGTTGGGGTGCTTCTAATGATACATCTGATAATTCTTCTAAGGCTACTTCGAGATGGGGTCCGGAAAAACTAGGTCAAGATAATTATCAACAAAGTGCTCCACAGTTGACTTCTACTATTGGATTCTCCGGGATAAACAAAAGACCTTTAGATCAAAAGGAAGACTGGTCAAACAGTGCTCCTGCCAAACGACCGACTGTTCCGTCTCAATGGAATGCTAACAGCACAGCTGGGAATCTTAGTCAAGAGGACACTGCCTTTGGAAAATGGCAAACAAATAATTTAGCACCGGGAAATTATCAACAGGGTGCGATAAGCAGACCTCTGCAACCTTGTACACAGGGAGGACCCAGCTTTCCGCAACATTCTTCTCAGCCTAGGCTATCTCAACCCAATGGAGTAACCCCCAGACCTCAACTGAATTCTGGTCCACAAGGTGGTATAAATAGGCCACAGCAACCTAGTTATAATCCCCAAGGGCAACTAATTAGGCCTCCACTTCCAGGGAGTGGTTCGCAAGGAGGTTTAAATAGGCCTCCTCATCTAGGGAGTGGTTCCCAAGGAGGTTTAAATAGGCCACTGCATCCCGGTATCGGTCCTCAAGGAGCTATGAATAGGCATCCCAATGGCGTAACTCCACCAGGAATGAATAGACCTCCACAACCTAGCAATGGTTTAAATAGACAACCCTTTAATGCTCCTTCAGGTGGTGTGCGACCCATGAGCAACGGACTTCAGGGTTCTGCAAATAGACCACCCCATCCACAGTGGAATCAATCTCAACAGCAACAAGGTTGGAATCAGCAAACTGCACCTAATAAACCTCAACAGCCTACAGCTTCTCAAGTCAACAGCTCAGCGCAACAAGTCAATTGGTATCAACAGCCTCCACCACCACCTCCTCCGAAACCAGCACCAACAACTTCTACTGCGCAGGCTTTTAACCAACCGATACCTACCTCACAGCAACCTCAATCAGCTTCCCAACAGCCTCAGACCCAAGCTGATCACAGTTCGTGGTATCAATGGCAGCAATATTATCAACAGCAGCAGCAAACTGCTCCAAGATACTAAATTTTATTCATCTGTTTTATTCGTCTTTTGTTTTAGTCAAATGACCTTTGATCTTGTAGACATGTCTTTTCTCTTTTGACGTGTGATATTCAGAAATATAATTGTTATTGTACATTACGTAAATAAATGTTTAACACAATAATGTAGTTAGTTTTATTTAAAATAATTTTATTTGTTTGACGTAACTAGTCCAGGTGTAACCATTTGTTGGTTGAAAGTACATATAAGCGGATTTGACGACTTAACCAAATAAATATATTGTTTGTTTGTGTGTAGGTTCTCTTGAGACTTGAAAAATACCTTGTTTATTATTGCATGAAACATTATATTGTTTGTTATTTCAATTGACTTTGTTTATACCTCGTTTTTACAACAAAAATTTCGATAAAAGTATGCGTTCCGAAAGTAAGCAAATCAGTTGCTTTCTGATTGCGTAAAAAGAGCGATAAATTCCTATTGTGTTTTCTAGTTACATGCGTATACTCTTGTGTACGCTTTTTCCGGTTTCACATTTTCGTAGCCATGTACGTTTTATTTAATCGGCATTTCTTTTCATCAATGTTCTAGATAATTTTGTGTGCAATAACAATTTATAGGTCAAATTTTACATCGCCATATTAAGTATGTATACAGCAAAAAGAAATATCATTTCTCTAACTAACTGCTAGGTAATTATTTTTAGTTATCCCAAAATAGAATTTATGTTTTTGAAAGAGCAATACTATATTTACACAGCTGGAGTGATAAAAGACTGTTACTATAAATCAGATGAAGATATTTTGGTTAGCTAATTGAATTCTACTTTAAGGTAAATTCCACGTAAAACAGGACATTGGGGCGAAATAATTAATGTCAGTTTTAACCATTTTTTCGAATCATTTGTCGAAGATAACTTATCTAAGGACTTATATTATCAATATTTTACAGAGATCTTAGTAAAATTTTTGTATATCATAAAAGTACTATTTTTCTTTGAAAAATATGCGAATTTGAACATTTTTTGTTATTTCACTGAAGTTGCAGTTGGAAAATTTAATTTTGGTCATTTAAACTCAATTTTAAATGGTTGGAATCCATTTCTACACCTATTTTGTGAAACGATAGT
>JAYRBW010023663.1:0-12542 GCA_036023295.1 Invenusta paracnida
GGAGAGGAGAGGAGAGGAGGAGAGGAGAGGAGAGGAGAGGAGAGGAGAGGAGAAAAAGAAGAGAAAAGAAAGGAGAGAGAGAGAGAGGAGAGAGTAGAGAAAAGAATAAATTATGTTACAGTTTTTTTGTGTTTCATATAGATACTAAAGAAAACAAACTCAAAATATACGAAGGAAAACATGCCAAAAAGGAGAAAGGTGTGAGAGGAAAGCAGAACAAAATGATAGAGATTTATATCGACTATGAAGAAGAGCATCAATATACATATGTGTCTACGTGTTTGTCAAGAGTTTATCACAGCCCAAAATAGTAAACAGTACACTGATGTTTTAACTCTTTCCTGGCAGAAGTAACAAGATAATTGATATAATACCTCGCTGGTTATCATCAAGCGATGACTTCTCATACATACTGGTAGCAGAAGAAAAGGAAAAACTGAGAGAAGAAAGGAGGAAGAAAGGAAAGAAGGAAATAGACACTACGTAAATGTACATACACAACCGGATAATAATAATAATAATAATAATAATAATCGGTATAAGCTTTCTGATTGTCTGTCAAGTGCAAATATATTTTTGTTTGTTTGTATAAATGTGTGGAGAAGAAATGGGTTTGATAACAAAATAGAGATAAAATATTATGTAATTAAATGAGAATCATGGTGAGATGAATTAGTAGTATGGCGAGGGTGTATTTAAGGACATTCAAAGAGGGGGCGTGGGGTGGCGTAGAAAAATAGTGGATGTTCGTTTCCCCCAAGAATAGATTCAAAGTGAGTAGATGGAGGAGGAACCATGGTACGTATATACAAACACATGTATTGTCTGCGAGCAAGAAGCAAGTATTGTACAAGTACCAACTATTGATTTATAAAGAAAAGACTGGCAGAGATCTGTTTCCTGTGTATTCTGTGCAATCATTAATTTGCTCTCCAAATGGACGAAACGAATAAGCAATCACAAGAAAAAGAACCTAATGCAAGGAGTAAACAGGGAAAAAGAGAGAAGGAAGGAATATGGAAAATAATCTCCATTCAAGAGGATCAACAATCCCCGTCAACACATAATCAATATTGAAGGTAAGAGAGGAAACTCTGAATGGAGGTACTATGTGACATGCATATAGAGAACTCAGGAAATAACTTGAGCTATGACTATGGCGCGAGCGAGCGGGAGTTTTGTGGCAAAATATTTCGTTGATATCATTCATTCATGATCGGTAGTGTAGTGGTATAGGCAGATCTGGATCTTCAGTTACGTAATAATAAATGTCTAGTAGCTCTGAGAAGGTGGAGAAGGGTTTGGGGTGAGAATAATTGATCAGTGACTCTTCAGCTATAAGAATAGAAAAAAACCTGCGTTTAAAATTGTAATTGCCTCTCTTTTTGAGGTTACATGTGAAATCTCACCTATATATCGAAATATAAGTCTATCTATACAATGTCAATTAGAATATCATGATAATTCTTTAAAAAACAATTCTCATTTGAAATATCGATTCATCGAGAGAGTCACGCGCCGTAGTCCAGAGCGGCGTCTTTTCCCTGTCCAAGCAGGCAGGTAGCTAGGAGCGATGTGATTGGTTGGCGGTAGGATTGGCTGAGACTCCCGAACCAATCGTAGGCGGAGGTGGTGGCTGCGGCGGTCTTACTAGAGGGAATCCTTGGTGGAAGACAGAGTGGTGGCAGGGAGTGTTGCAGCAGCTGTTGACGATGTGGGAGCCGGGGGAGCGCTGGGGCAGGATGGACTGTCCGAAGAGACCGGCGTTCCCGGACAGCTGATTGGGTTGGTTGGCATAGTTACTTACGTTAGAGGAGAAGTTACGAGGCAATCGTGTCTCTTTTTTTATACTACAGAAAATCTAGCAGGCGAAATAAAATTATACATATTTTAAAGAAATTTTGTAAAATAATTGTTCTTAAAAATGATAGTAATAGCTTGTTTTAGGCATTTGAATGGACATTAATTTGTGGAGCTAGTGGCAATATTATTTACAAATTAAGACCGAGTATCTCTGATGTGAGCGGAAAAAGGAAGGAAGTGGCCAGCAGTATATGCCTGTTGTTGTCATGGTGATTGATTAGAGTTTAATGAACAATACAGGCGAGGTCATACAGCTACAATTGAATACCTAACTCATTTATTTACTGCAATTTAAGTTATTAGAGAGTTTTCCAAAAGTGGAATCGTTAGGAGCGCTCTTTTTGTCAGGAATCGTTAGGAGCGCTCTTTTTGTCAAGAATTGTTAGGACGCTCTTGATGTTAGGAATCGTAAAGAGCGCTCTTGTTGTCAGGAATCGTTAGGAGCGCTCTTGTTGTCAGGAATCGTTAGGAGCGCTCTTGTTGTCAGGAATCGTTTGGAGCGCTCTTGTTGTCAGGAATCATTAAACTTTTGGAATGAACGATTCTTTTGTCGGTTTTTAATTTAAAGTGAAGCATCAAAACAATAAACATATTTTAAAACAATTCCATAAAAACATAATATTTTAAATGAATCGTTAAATACATTTATACAAAAACTAAGAAATTAAATATTACTCATGCAAATAATTTCCTTTTAGACTATCAAATTAATAATTTCATTGATAGACAAATTCAAATTTATTTTCGCGCTTCGATTCGGACACGGGCAGAATCAGATACGTGACCTACTTAGTTTCTATGGTAACGCCGATCGATTCCGGCTTTTGAAACGAACAATTTCTAAAGAGCGACACCGGTTCATAATACAATGAAAACAGCCCAATAGATGCACAGATCGTAAATTAACCCAATAAGCAAGGCAGTTAACGGATATTTCTGATATTACTCTCAATTACTTTCTATTTCTATAATCGCGAAGCAAAGAAATAAAGAAGCTATTATATTGCATAACTAAAGTGGTAAAACATATTTTTTATATGAATAATCAATGAAATGGAAACAAAGAGACGGCAGCAACTACATTTCTGGCAGATTATATGCGCGCACTTTAGGCATTGATTGAATTTTATATTATTATGCAGTAACTATTATGGGGCATATTGAATACGCTAATGTTGGACAAGGAAGGGATTTTTGTGATATATCAATGGGACAACGGTAAGCTACATATAAATAAAGTGGCCAAAGGAAAACAGTTATACAAATTAAAACAGAAAGAAAATAATAAGTGAACCTTCCTTATAGACATCAGCTAGATAACTACTATTTGGGTGTAGTTATGTTAACACTTAAGGAGCCCAAACCCACGTACACTTTACAACGAGGTCATCATGAGCGACTAAATGCATAGTGATATATCAACGGGATGTGTACGGAGGGGTTATTTATTAAAGAATAAACAGTGACAACACAAATATAAAGTGACATCTATAAAGTGTGAACAGCTGGGGTGGGATGAGGTCAGCGTGAGATTGGCTGTTGAAACGTTATCATACTGTCGCAATCGATAATTCGCTACCTTTAGTAACGATATATTGAGAGCCAAATTAGCATCAAATTCATTCAAACGTTTTATTTTCTTTCTTATATACTGAATATGTGTTTTTCTTTTAACACAACAATTTGAGTCGACTAAACTCGTTTGATCCATTTGACTGGCATAATGAAAGTTGCATTTTAAATAGTATGTGTGTAGACAGACGTATGTCGCTTAAACCCCGCCACCTCATGAGACCACTGCCAACACTGGAGATTAACTGTCAGTGACTAATATATACAGAGAAGAAAAGGTCACATGAGAAAGAACATGTAAAGTGAAGAGTAATCATATATACTGGACAGGAGAGGACGGGAAATCGATAATAAATCAATAAATCGTGATCTTACCAAGATATTACGGAGGAGTCCATATGTAGCGCTGGTTTTAAAAGTGTAAAAAAGGGGATAGTAAATGAGGGAGGGAGGTTAAAGGTAAACTTGACAAGATTTTATAGAAACACTTTCAAATAGGAAATTACGCAGTTTTGATTTCAAAACTTTAGATGACAAATATACCTTTGTTGGCTACAAACCTTTCACCTGGTAGCAGTAGATAATATATTGTATTATTAAGTTTGTTAGGTGATTCAAAGGTCACGCCACAATTTATCTGTTAGTCCAACCGACTTTCTGTATCCCTGGTAATCAGCACACAATGCCTACAATTGCAAGAGGTCGTTATCATTGGGGTCATCAAGAGGGTTGGGGTACAGTTAATTGTGGAGTGGCCTTTTATGCATGAAGCCCCAAGCTGAAGCCCCATAGCTAGCCAGACAGACCTCTGAAACCGAAGCAACTGAAACAATGGCCCCACTAGATACCTCGCGGTCCCAAATCATCTCCAATCAAGATGAAAACTTGAAGCTTGCCCAAATATCAATCAATTACAGTTATATCAACTTTTACCGGCCTTTAAGATATTTATGACAATTGCAAATCAATGCATCATATTTTGTTTGTAACTTTTAAAATGGCCTTCTTAATACAAATTGAAAATGCTTGATAGCTCATATTTATCAGTATTGATTGATTGATTGATACTTCAGTGAGCTTTGAGTTGTGTTTTCCCAAAGTTTGAAGGACATCTGTAACAAATTAACTCTTTTAGCGAGAGAGAAAAGATGCCTAGATCGAGATGAAAGGCGACCAGCAGCTTGAATATCAACGCTCAATGGTCAACCAAGAACAATTATATCGTAAACTCTTGGCACAGGACTTCAGAAGGCTACACAAGTTAAACGTGATATAAAATATACTTTTATACCAACAAATAGCTGGTAGAAAATTATAATTAATTACTTTATAAATCTACATTATTTGAGTAATTATATAATGCGAACGATTGATTTATCGATCTGGCATTTATAAAGCTCTAGATTATGATTGTGGGATGACTGTCCCATACTAGAGATGCATGAAGCACGAAGTAAAATGCTTTATAAGAACCTTACTGCATGATTGAAAGCTACATTTTATATCGGTGTTAATATTCGGAGTCCAGTGTAATGTTACAACAGGCCAATGCCTTCATCCAATCAGTGACCATTGAACGCTCTATTCAGCACATGGAAGCGCTTGCTCTCGTGTTAATTAGTGTAAGACATGTATTAGCGAAAGGCAGGAGCTGCAGAGGCTGTAAACGTCAGCAATGCTGATACCACTACCAAAAGCTGTTAAACAGAGAGAGAATTCAGAATAAGTAAGTATATTACGTAAGCTTGTCAGACGTGAACATAATATAGCTATTGATTAATTGATTATTATTGGAAATGATAAGTGTCCAATGGCAGGTAGGTGGATGTTACTAAGTAAGTAGTAGATATGAAGCTGAGCTGGGCGAGGTTACCTGTATCCGAGAGAACTGGTCCAATCGGTCCATAGCATTGCTACATAATAAACACAGGTTGAATGAATGAAGGGAGTCAAGGAAGGGGCAACCAAATAAAGGCTGTACATGTTACACTCGGTAAATGATGACAGGGAGCTAACACGAAAACATGTATACCCTAAAGAAATATATAGTTTCGATAATTCTGAGACTGGATAAATACATATATACGCTTCAATATTTGTGAATTTCTTATGAAAGCTCTGCTAACCTTTGAAATATATATATTAATACATTAGTAAGAGTGAGGCTTTCTGTTCTGGCAAAGATACTGCGAGAAATCGGACTTGTTGGTGACTCACCTTAGCGACTTGGCCGTTCCACGATCGGTGTCAGGTTTTCGTTGGTAGTGGTTTCTGGAGGAAAGGAAAGGGAGGAGACGAGAAATAAGTTCCTGAGGAAGGAACAGAGAGTATATAGAAGAAGAGAGGACGAACCTGAACCTCTGATTGACCATGACGGGCGACTGCTTGTTCCTCTTAAGACGCTCGCCATTGGAGGAAGCGGGACTCGAACCCGCACCTTTCTTCTGCTCTACGTACCAGCGGTATTGATTCTGAATGAGTACTGCCGCGTGGCACATGCGCTTGTAGTAAGCGTACTGATCAATGGGAGGGGAAGATGAGAACATGCGGACATGAGCAATTAATATTAGTTATCGTTGTGCATAGAAATTTAAAAATGATTAAAATTTATCTTAATTAAAAAAAAATAGCATATAAAATCTTTACTACTCATAAGTAGTATACTACAAATTAACTGATATTTACTAAATAAACAAGTAAGTAGTCTTGTGGTATCCTAGTTCACCTGTTTATAGCGCCGGTAGTAACTCTGGATAATGATGGCCGCCTCGATCTCCTTCTTGTCGGCTCCGCCCACGCCAGACTCGACGCCGCCAACTCCCCCTGACCCACCAACACCTCCACTACCGTCACCCACACCGCCCACGCAGCCGCCGCCACCTGTCCCGCCGTCCACACCACCGGAACAACTGCCCGGCAGCACACCGCCACTCTTACCACCCTTGGTTGGCATGGAGACCCGGCGCTTGGAGAGCTTGTAGGCGCGGAAGCACTTCTGGATGACCTTGGCTGCCTCGTAGAGGCGTTTCTGCTCGAGGTCAGATAGGGTGAGGCGGGAGAAGTCAGCCTCCATGTAGTTGGTCGGAGCGTTGAAGTGTTCGGCAATCTCTTCGGTTGTCGGTGGCGGAGAGTCCATACTGAAGTTGTAGGGTGAGGAGAGGGACTCGGGACCACCCCCTCCGCCGCCACCACCGGGCCCGCCACCACCTGGCCCACCACCGCCTACACCCCCGATAGAGCCACCGGAATAGGTGGTGCCAGCGGCTGAAGGGCTCACTGAGGAGGACGGAGTGTCCAGATTGTTCGGGTGTCTGAAAATTATTATTTTTATTATTAAAAAATGATTATTAATTATCATATACTACTCATACACGTTTAGAAGTAGTAGAAAATTAAAATAGCGTATAATTGAGATAGCGCGCTTACCGATACTCTTCATAAGGAGTGGAGATGCCGCTATCATCGGGATGGTGGAAGCCTCCGGGTCCAGAAGACATACCAGCCACACCGGGACCAACTCCATGCGGTCCCGCAGCGGTGAATCCGGCACAACCAGCCAAGAGATCGGCCACGGAACCGAAAGAAGAGTGCGAGGCTGACCGATCCCGCGCGGATGAGGAGAGGCTCGGAGTCGAGTGGTCTTCGTGAGACGCGCCGTAGCCGTGTGGTGCACCCATGGAGGTGGAGGGTCCGTGGGGAGGCATCGAGCCGGAGGAGGAGGCCACAGAGGGTCCGGGGGAGAACTTGATGCGTCGCGGCATGGCCTGAAGAGAGAGAGAGAGAGAGAGCGAGAGAAGGGTCATAGTAACTAGCAACTCTGTAGGTGGACTTGACTTAAATTAGAAGTGTATCCTGATATAATGGGAGAAGATTAGAAGTAGGCCTGGGAGAGATTAAACACTGGAGAGCAACCGCTACAAGAGACAAGAAAAAGCTACAAGATAAGATGAGGGATAAGAAGCAAACCATCTTCTATAGTAAGACCAAAATGTTTGAGAAATCTGTCTAAGTATGCGAAGTAGATATCCAATAATCGATGAAAGTTTCAGTGACTAATTCGATTGGACGGCGGCTGAGAAATACACATTTACATATAGTCCGAAATCAGAATATTCAAACCTATCCAAAAGTGCTGCAAAGCAAACAGAAAACAAAGAATTACCGTGAAAAATTAAATGATAAATTCCACCAATCACAGTCGACCTCAGATTGCTTTACTGTAAGCAGGGTTTCTATTGGATGAATTAAAATCTTAAAGCCGTCCAATGAAAAGAAACACACAAATGTCCTCAATTTAAGTTCGTGAGATGTTCTTTGCCGTCTATAAGGAGATCGACCTCACCTGGATTATCCTTCCAGCAAGGCAGAACATCTGAGATTCATCACTAGCCGAGTAGCCCGAAGTTGACGACGAACCTCCCAGCCTCCCGAACCCTGCTCCCAGACCCGCCGCTGCACAAAGCGAGTGAACATGGCCACAGAGCAGTTCGTCGAGATCTTCAGCGTCCAGATTATCCGGATCGCCCTCTCCATCGAGCCTGCGAGCGGCGCAGAACTCGTCCTCATCCTCCAGATGCACCCCCGAGCTCGGATCCTGCGATACGCCGACCCCAACAGCACCCCCACCCGCCCCTCTGGCGGCACCAGCTGATCCCAGACAGCCATCGGGTGTGAGGGCGTCCCAGAGGGCGGCATATTGGACACCGCTGAGTGGGCGATAGGCTCCGAAGCCGTCGAGAAGCTGTTCCTCCTGAAGGCGGAGTTCCTCGCCAAGTTCCGCGTGTCCGTAGAGCTCCGACATCTGCGAGAAAGGATAGACAGGGCTTTATTGAGAACCAATGGAAGCAGAGAAATGTGATGGCGACGATGGAATTTGGTAAAAATGACTCATAGCTCCCACCTCGGCCGGGGGACGCAGTGTCTTTGGTTCGGTCATGTGGAGCATTGTTGGGCACCATCGGGCGATGAGACGAGCGGCGCACCAGTGGCCGCGAATACTGGCCCACATGAGGGGACTCAGGCCGTAGCTGTCCACTGCTGGCGTCTCCAAGTCTACATGGGCGGGGGTCAATAGAAATGAGAGTGGGAAACTGGAGACAGCGTCTGGGGGCATGTCAGACAGCAGACTGGGGGCATGTCAGACAGCAAACTGGGGGCATGTCAGACAGCGTCTGGGGGCTTGTCAGCTAGACTCACCTGTCTCCGGCTGACACTCCGGTGAGCAGAGCTTTTGCAGTTGATGTTTGCGTAGATAAAACCAGACAAAGAGAAGTCTGAGGAGCTCGGCATATCCCAGCGCCCCACAGAGACTCATGAGGCTCAACTCCTCCCAGGGCCAACACACCCCGGGCAGAGCCGCCTCCTCACCGCCACACTGCTGTTGCTGCTGCTGCTGATCGCCTGTCTGCGAGGAGGAGGAGGGGTCACTGCGTCGGTGGTTCGTGTGCGCGTTGATGGGAAGCAGGGATCGCCGACACCAAGCAGCACAGCAGCGGCACAGCACGACCTCCAGACTGTCTCGGCAGCGCCATCGACGATCACGAAGCATCTCCACTGGCAACGTCTGCAACGTTATAATGCATACGCACAGTTGAGAAAAGAAAAGCACACGCTTTAACAATAAAACTGATACTTATGCCTATACTACTTATAAAACTTTGTCAGTAGTAGAGTTATTGGTAGCTGTATAAATAAAAATATCTAATCAAAAATATAAATTAATTCAATTATAATTTACCTATAATCCCATCTCTGAACCTAAATCCCTTTATGCCCATACTGTAAATAAAATATTACAAAACCAAAATAATAATCTCTATCTTATAAATCCTCATAAATATTATTATACAGTGAAAGAATTTAACTCTAGTATAAATTGTATAAAGAGTAATTTTACTATAATCTTAATAAAAATAATAGCTAACCTTAGAATCACATACACCTTAGAAGTTTTCTTAGCACTTCAAATAAACCAGTGGATATGCTAATACTTTCAGAAATAAGAAACAACAACTTAGATAACTGGAGCTCTTATGTCGAAGGCTATAGATATTATTCAGACCTCCCAATTGACTCCCTATTTGGAGGGGTTGGAGTAGTTATCAAAGAGGAAATTTCCAACAAACTAATAAAATGCAAGGTACTGAAAATATTATTTTACAGATATCCCTTCAGAAAAAAAAGAAACTAACAATTATTGGTATATATAAGCATCCCTGTTGACACTTGTGAAATATATCTAGAAGATGTTACAAAATATACCAGTAAATAATAATATCATAGTGGCTGGAGACATTAATATTGACTTACGTAGATATCAAAACTGCACAAAAATAAGACATTATTTTTACCATAAAAACTTACATCAACTAATACAAAAAAGCAACAAGAATCACCGCCAGATCAAAAACAATAGTTGACCACATCTATGCACAAATTAACCTAAATCATTGTGTCCGACTGGAATCTTCAATGATCCTCTTAGTGAAAACCTAGGCACATTTATTACAATCTATAAAAACCTGTCTACAGCTCATTAATTAGGCCACATATTAGAATATTCAATGACAAAATATTCTAAAGTTTAATAATAAAATCTTTCAACTTAGTGATATCAATTTTACAAAAAATACAAACACAAATGAAAGCTGCAATAATTGTATTAAAAAATCTAAGTACCAGCTTTGATGAATGCTTTCCACTCACTGGTATATAAAGATATAAAGAATAATATCTTATGTTGTCAACAGTGTGGATTCAGAAAATATCACAGCACTATTGATGCATTGCCCTAATATCTCCTCATGACCAAATAACTGAACATCTTCAAGAAAGGTTCCTTTATCATCTTTACTGGTAAATTCACATATTTTGAGAAGGAGCACACAAAGTATTTGTAGCATCACAATAACGTAATTACTGCATATATTACACTATAGACTCTATATTTTGTAAATCACTACTGAAAGCTGCACTTTTATTCTTATACAAGCATCCATATTTAACAGTCCTGAGCATATACAACCAACCTACAAATTTCCCTGTAATTTAGTGTATTTGCATACAATTATAAGTGTATACACCCTTTTACAGAGCAGAAAATCAATAAAATGCAGTCTACCTCCTGAAGTTCGGCGACGTCAGCAGCCGGTTCTAGGGGTGCGATCTTCGTCTGCATGATACGCTGTTCCAGCTGAGAGACTTTGTTCACCAGGAGCACCTTTAGGACACATTCTGAAAGACAGAGAAGGCGTTTTACATAGTAGAAGGGGGGGCAAAGCCAAACACACTTGCAAGGGATGTGAGGAGCATACCTTCTGCTGAGATCCAGTGATCGAAGGACATAACCTGCTCCGTCCCGTCAGAGCCTCCAGGTCCACTTTCCTCCTGGTCAGTTGGCCCTGGTCCTCCCCCTTGCACCGCGGACTGCACTGAAGCAGAAAGAGGGCCGTTGGGTGCAGCGGAGGAGACAGCAGAGGTGGAAGGGAACATGTGACGGTACTCGAAGCGGCGAGGTCGGGAGATGACACGGCCCTCGCATGCCACTTGTAGTTGGACAACTCCTGCAACGCTGTGTTCTACATGGAAGAAACCCCATCATCGATGTTTTAGAGTTTGAATTATTTTTAAAATGTTTGACCATATATTTTTGTTCCATTTTAGATGAATAATAGAGCATATTGATATATATTACTTTTAAGATAGAAAGTAGTATAACATAGTACTATTGGATAATCTAATAAGGATATAATTAAAAGGCGTATATTCAATAAACGCGAGGTTCAACTCACCAGGCACGGCACAGGAGAGAACACCGTTTTGTACGAGATGAGCCGGAACCTCGATGAGATCAAAGAGACAAGAGTAAGGCGAGCGACTGGAGTACCAAGGACCTGCCAGGAGCATCGCGTCACCTCCCTAGAAGAGAGGAGAGTTGTTAATATTGGGCGAATGATGTTTCTCTGTACTCTAAATCCCCTTTCAAATTGATACAAACACACATAAAAGAAGGAGACAAGATATATATGAACAAATAGGAAGAACAGAGCAGGGTAGTGTTCCTATGAGCCAAAAGGAACAGTGACTTTTCAACTTGAAGACTTCATTCTTTCCTTCCATCTTTGGTAGACTTGGTAACATTTTGTACATGTTTCAATGTGCGGTAAGTATCAGAGGAACTAGATATTGGTATTAAATGACCCCACTCAACAAAAACTCTTGTTAAAGTAAGGAATCGATAGGAAAAAAAGGCCAAATCAGAATGAGCAGAGGATGGAGGATCAGCCCCAAGGATCCAGCAGCAGAAGATCAAGGATCAGCCCAAAGGATCCAGGAGCAGAAGATCAAGGATCAGCCCAAAGGATCCAGGAGTAGAAGATCAAGGATCAGCCCAAAGGATCCAGGAGCAGAAGATCAAGGATCAGCCACATGGATCCAGCAGCAGAAGATCAAGGATCAGCCCCCAAGGATCCAGGAGCAGAAGATCAAAGATCAGCGGATCAAACAAGCTGCGATTTTAACATGTTTTGGTATATTTCAAAGTGAATGTTATACATGGACAAAGGAAATGTGTCATGATGGAACTTTTTTAAATCCAACAAGGCAAATATCTCTTGTAGGTACCATAGTTCATATCTTCTGCTTCCTCTTACAAAATTGAATTATCATATTTCACTAAACATACTTGCCACAAAAACGAAACATATTCTCGACGTAGTAGAATCAAGAAGTTTTTTTATACCTATTATAACAAAAGTGTATCAGATAAAAAAAGTTTGTCGATGACGCTAGAGGAAGAAATGGTCGGTGGTTATTAATTTTTAATTTAAAACACTCCAAGCAGTAAGTTAAATGGCTTGTTACATTTGTATTGAAATGACACAAGATTTTGGATACAAAAATAAATAGTTATATCGTTAATGGCGAGAATTCTCTAAATGATAAAAGGTATGACTTAATGTATGTGTATATTCAAAATAAAATTTCAATACTGGAAAACGTATAAAGATAATGTAATTTAAAAAGAGAAGGGAAGAGAAGAGAAGAGAAGAGAAGAGAAGAGAAGAGAAGAGAAGAGAAGAGAAGAGAAGAGAAGGGAAGAGAAGAGA
>JAYRBW010023674.1:0-33867 GCA_036023295.1 Invenusta paracnida
TATTTTTGGAAATAAATGTTATATCTTAATTGTTATATTATATATGTATATTATTTAAAATGTATTTATTGTATATTTAGTTATAAAGTAATTAGTACTTTCTAAGGGACACCTTTAAAATAATGTGAACATATATCAATACTGTATTTTATTAACTATTGAACTTAATATATTAGAGATTGAAGTTGTAGTTAATGAAATTGAAACTTTAATACTTAATTTAAATTACTCATAGTTTAAGGATAGCTAAATAAAACTTTTTTGAACTTACTAAGCTATTTCAGTGACCCGCAACCTTATTATTTTTGTAAAATATTAAAATAATGTACTGAAATATAATACAAGCAAAGCTGTATTAATTTAATTAAAAACTTGTTTATATTGCATGTTTAGCTCACATCATCATCTTTCAACGCTCAAGAAACCAAAAGTTAAAGTAAAAGAAAGTATAATAAGTCTGTGTGTCTGCGCTATAAGATTTTTTTTCTACAAAGTAGTTTGTTTATATCATATCCAATTGAGATGGCTACTGGGACGAAACATACCAGAATGTCGTTAGGAGTGCGTACACGTAATGGGAAGTGGGTGATGTGTTCATAGAGCTACAAGCGTATTTATTTCAGAAGAATTGTTTAGAAACCCTGACCAGATTTATAGTTGATCGTAGCTATTGTAGCTCTTTTCAGATAATGGCAAGGGCATGTCCTCCGATTATATTGTCAATAGTTTTTGCTAGGTCATTGGGCGAATTTGAATACCGTATCGCTAAATGATTGATTGCAATGTTTGAATAATAATTGGAATATATTTTAAGCAGCTAGAATATTTGGATGTCCATATGATGGACACTTATATGGATAGTCGTACAACCACTATTAATATATATATTAATATATATATGTATGTAAGTACTACTTTTATCCTAGTTAAAGCTAATTTATGTCTGTTTGAGCTAAAGATTCACATTTCTTTACTAATTCTATCATGTAATGCTATTATATAATAGAAGATGTAACACAAAAGTACATCGTTATATATCAACATAGCACTGTTATGCAACACTATAAAATAACTAAAATATAAAGACTATAATTATTAAAGCCATTAACTTTGTTATATTCATTAATATAACCATACACGTAATACCTCCGGAGTTTCCTCAACATTTAGTGATTTTTTCAGTGGCTGTAGAAGAATTTAAATTTAAGAATTAATTTTAATAAATCAATTAATTTAATTTTTATAGAAGATAGTTGGATGTGCGCACCAAAAAGGCCTATTTTTAAGCCATTAAATGCTTTGGTAGACTTCTAAAAGGGGTTGGGACGTTTTATGGCAATTCAAACCTTAGTTTGATACATGCGGAGTGCATTAGTATAGTTTATGGTGTATGCTCTGATGTACTTAACCTGGCGCTTTTAAGACGAATTGGTAGTAAATGGCGGCCAAGAATTGTAGGGTTTCCTGATCAAATAGAGACGAGCGACAGAACAAATGTGTCAACATCAGATCAAATAGACACGGCTGATATTTGAATTTTAAAATCGTGTATTTTGTCAGACCAAATGTTGACAAGGCCATATCAAATGCGTCTAAGCAAAATGAAATGTTTACACAATTAGTATATAGAGCATTTTGAGATTATACACATAGTACTTGAATGATGTTGTCTGTTTGTCCCAGCTATTTCCAAAGATTTGAATGAGCATACCAAGTTCCCCTATATGGTTAGCACTTTTTAGTCAATTTTTCGTGTTGATTCAGAGTTTTACAGTGCTTGCAACATGTCTGAGTTGGTCTTGTGTTTGGGCGGGTGTGTTGCAATAAGAGTAATATTGTCATGATGAATGCTAGCGCAAGGGTGTAGACGACTAAGTAACGTTATGAATAGCGACGGGTAAGTCCGAATCAAGACAATATAGTTAATAGCAGGGTAAACAAATAATTAATACCGACGTGTTACCCTGAAGGATTTCATGTTGTTATTTATCATAGTTTGTCGAATTGTCTCTAACCATGCGGACAACATCATTTTTTTGACTTTACTAATCTATATTTAAGCAGTATCACTTGATCGCATTGAAATTTCGTCTCTCTCTTAATTCCCTATTTTCTCATGGAATTTTCACAGATGCCACGTTATCTATTTTTTTCAGACGCTGAGAGCGATTAACAGTTATCTGCGCACGGAGTATCACGCAATCCAAGACGTACTGTGGTTCCGTGGCCGGTACACGCATCTCTTCAATCGGGCGAGCAGTGAAGAGGAGGATGGAGTGATGGCTGCTGGTAGTACAGAGGGGCACAATGCCTGCCGACTAAGGGGCAGTTTCATGGTGAACAAGATGGCGGGCAACTTTCATATCACCGCTGGGAAGTAAGTTGTTGACAGCGATTTCTTATTCAACTTGTTAATGTAACTAACAGGGTATGTAAAAGTGTCCCAAGGTGTCACAAAGTGCTTATTTAAACCAGAATATAACTTTTTTTATGAAGTACACACTTTTTACATTGATTATATACATTTAAAATAATTGCAATGTCTATAGAACAATTTTGAGTAAAAAAAAATACGATTATAATTGTTAGTTAATCAAACAATTGGCGAAGCTCTTAATAGAGATGATGAGGTAAAGCTTTCTCTGACGGATTGGCCTCTAGCCAATCAAATAAAGACAGAACTCTCGAAGTATACATGGAAATTGAAAAAGATTTAACGTAAAATCAGCCATCTTAAAAATAGCCATCAACATGACAAACCTTTTGGCATTTGAATTTTAATATATTTTAGGTATCTCAATTATAAGACATATTATCTTCAAATTAGAAAATTTATTAGTCAGTCTCAATGCGATAAGGTCGGATTTTATGAACACGATAGCTACAATATTTTGTTCCAAATATTCGTCCACAAATTGTTTGTATGTTAACATATCGTCATACAGGTCTTTTCTTTTTATCTTATTACAGTAATCTTAATACGTGTCAGTAGAATTGTGTTTTGATTGTTTTAAATTTAATAATTGTATTTTAAAATAACACAATATGTAATTTTACACGATATTAAAAAATATTTTTTATTCTAAGTTGAAGCTCGGCCAAACCAAATCTATCATTAAATAATTCATTTAATGCGTATATCGCCCTTTTAAATAAAAAGTTGTTAGACATTTGTATAATTTTTGTCAGTAGAAACCGCGAAACAGATTATAGACTATACATATACAAAAAAGACACTCATATTAAATAAATTGCATAATAAATTACAATACTGTGATGTATAAAAAATTTAGTTGAACAGGATTTTTAAGTTAAATTAACTTTAATTAAAATGTAAGGTTTATTTTCTGTTATGCATGATTAAGAATTTTATATTAATTGGTAAATATATAATATGATTTAATACCTTCAATTTACTCTTTATACTCATATAAAAATAAAGTTTCTCCTGATTTAATAAAAACATTATTTTCTTTTCTTTTACAGAAGTTTTCCAATTATGGGCCAGGGGCATGCTCATATTGCCATGTTCATAAGTCGGGAAGGTAGGCAGATTCTATTATCTTCACTCTTCAATTTCGAGCATGAATTAATATATTTATATGTATATTAGAGTATGAACATTTAATTTTTCTTTGTATTATTATAATTAATAAAAGTACTACTGTTTATTATTTCAATAATTTTATTTTATTAGGCGAAATAGCCTATGTAAATTGTTTTTTTTAATAATTTATTGTGAAATATACTTTATACTAATTAATATTACAAATAAAATTATTTATAAGTTGAAATATTAAAATATATTTCAAGTCATTGTGAAATAATATATTTGAATAAACAAAATATTGCTTACTCTACAGTCTACAGTACCCCTACTACTCTTGATTTTATACACCCTCTTAACACCCTCTTATACCCACAGTTGTACAATATAAAACACCTTAAATTAATTATTTACATCGCGCAGCCGAGAAGCTGGGAATTTAAACTAAAGGGCATAAGCTAGAAGAAACATTTTAAAATTAATTTCAATGTGCCGTATTCCTATCTATAATGTGATTTAATAATTGTATACTATCTGTTCTAGTCGTAATGTTATATTTCAAATACTTGCAGTCATCTTGCGCTTGTATCCGTGTAGCTGTGTTATTTACTATTTACTATACATAGAAATTTATTGCATTGAATTATTATTTGATTACAGACTACAACTTTAGTCATCGCATTAATCACTTTTCCTTCGGAGAACCGGTTCCTGGTCGAGTGAATCCACTGGACGCTGATGAATTTGTAACGAAAAACAGTAAGCTCTAGCTAGTTTTCAAATAGTAATATGTACGCATCTTTTTGTGTCAGATTGGTTATTTGCCCTTAATTTTGTTTGATAAAAATTTGGTAGAGTGGGTTTATATTGGCTATAATGACTAGTCTTAAATTATTTTTATATTTATTCTGCTTCATGTAACTTTGTATATATAAGTTTGACTGTCTCTAATATGCTCCATTGAAAATATTTCTGTCTTACATCAGTTTGTTTACGTTTAGTTTTTTTTATAAATATTTAGTTTTGTTATTGTAACCATTATTTATTTATGTAGCATTATATTAGTAATAGCAGTTGATTTACATCATTATTTTTATAACTATTTTCATACAAAATGTATGTATAATTTAGTGTCGTTTTTAGATATGAAGCATAATATCATACTTCATTGATTTCACAATGTTCCTGTTGGTAATCTAAAACTATAAAAGCATTTATTATTGATGTTTTAATGCATATATCCTGATCCTATAAATAAGATAGATTGAATTCAATATTTTAAAATATATTTTAATAGGATATGTTTCCCTTGAATAGCATTTGAAAGTATTTATTATGAAAATTGTTATAATTCGGTGTAGAACTACCTCTTCAGACGAAGTAGATTACAAAATGTATGTTTCTCGACATTCTGTAATCCTCTTCGTCTGAAGAGGGTGTTCTACACCGAAATATAACGATTTTCAGTATCAACTAAGTAACAAGGCATATTTCTCTTTTTTCATAATAAATACTTAAAAAAAATATATATAATTTTTACCAATTGTATCCTGCACATCGTACTATAGGCACATCATTCTTTACGATGATGTTAAAATATAAACAACTATATGTATGTGTGAAACAAGAATTGTTTTATTTAATAAATCAGCTAATAATAATTGTTTAATGCAATTTTTCATTGATTTAATGTTCTTCTTTTTCCAGTGTTTCACCAATATTACACTAAAACTGAAAATCTAAAAATGTTCAATTGATTATTTCCTTAATTTAAATTTCACGTTTTTATCCCTACTCTATTTTTAACGAAATTTGTATTGTCTTGTTTTGACAGATATGCACATGTTTCAGTACTTTGTTCAAGTTGTACCAACAAATGTTGATACAAGGCAAGCCAAAACAGACACGTATCAGTTTTCTGTTACTGAAAAGGTATTTTTACCTGCTTACTTGTCTTTATGTTATTATATTTGTTACTTATAGTCGTAGATGAGACTTACAGTATTAATAGTATTGATTAAATATTACACTTGTTTTTACATTGGAAACATTAAACATTGTTTTTGATAACATGCATAGATGTTTAAAAACTATTTTATCATGTTATGTACACATATTATATCTGTTAATAGACAGATGCCATAAATAACTATACTTAGTTAGATTTAAATCGAATTAAATATTCTAGTATCATGCCACACTTTCAATGTCATTAGAGACAAAGACAAATATTAATAGAAAAGTACTTTAGTTTAAAGCCAATTTGTAAAAAGATTACCTAATTTATATTCAGCAAAATGAGTACTATTTTCGAATAGTCAGTTGTTTGAGATAATTATACAAAGACATTCGAATTCAGATAATCTATCATAATATATGTATCTAATGCAATACACAAAAACCTAACATTCTTCTCTTTAACAATAATTCAAGAATCTGGTGAAGAAAGTGTACACTAATATTATCTATCTCATTACTTGTCGTTTTCAGAACAGGTCTATAGATCACAACCATGGTAGCCATGGGGTACCAGGAATTTTCATAAAATACGACATCTCGTCCCTGAAAGTGAAAGTGAAGGAGGAGTTTGAGTCTATCTCAAGCTTTCTGGTGCGTCTTGCAGCGATTGTTGGTGGGGTGTTTGCAACAACTGGTATGTTGAAACAAGCTCTGGGATTTCTCTTCGATCAAATTGCGATGCGCTTCAAACTTGGCTCTTACGCTTCGGCGCCTCTAGACTTGCAAGTTCCGAAACAGCAGTTGCCATCAGGGTTTTGATATCTAATCTAATATATTCTTAATAATAACATGTTTTATAGGAGAATTCTATGCGAAATTTTATTTGTGAGGTTAGTGTGTTTTGGTTTGGGTTATATTGTAGCTTCGTCTATTGTACAGATATATACCTATTGTATTGTACATATTTTTGTTGTGTAATATATTTTGAATGATGATTTCTATTTACACTTTCCATAAAAAACACTACATTGTAAAATATATTTATTAGAATTATATTACATACATAACATGTATATTTTTCTTTTAGTGTAATGCTTTTTAAATGTATAATAGTTCTCTTGCTGAATATAATTATTATGCTATTTCTCCATTCATACTTCTATTTGATTCATGTTTTGTATCTGAGAGTCAGTTCTCAG
This sequence comes from Invenusta paracnida, assembly GCA_036023295.1. Lineage (NCBI taxonomy): Eukaryota > Metazoa > Platyhelminthes > Proseriata > Coelogynoporidae > Invenusta > Invenusta paracnida. The sequence goes on from JAYRBW010023674.1 coordinate 6,706, forward strand.
TAACTTAAGTAAAGTTGTTCTCAACTGTTGTTCTCTCCTATTTAATATTTTTTGAAAAATCTGAATAAATGTTTAAAATATACGTGTATGGTACAGGTAATTCATTGCTCTTAACTTTTCTTTTTGAAACAATCATCTGGGGAAAAAAATAAAGAATAACAATATTTTATGCAGTGATATAATGTTATAGCTTAATGTCAAAACATCCTTATATTGATTTTTATTTTCAAATTTAGGTTAAAAATATACTACTTAATGATTTGTCATTTTATTATGCGATAGACGAAGGTTCGTTAGTCAATCTGCTTAGGCTGTAATAAACTATGGCCCCCGTGTTCCGACTCAGAAGTTGTTGACCTGCTACTTTGGAAGCATGTGAATCACTTTTAAAAAAATGTCTAGCCGCGAAATAGGGAAAGACACAATTAAGTACAATTCACTCAAAGTAAAAGCTCGTGAGTAAATTGCATTCTTAAAGATGATTGGGAGTTCATGGAGACCGTGGTGCCTGGATAACCATTATAATATATATTTCTTATAAATCTAAAACACATTAGCATATATTAAATTCATACTAAGAAATTGTATAACTTTTATACAATTTATTTGGTATGAATTTATACTATCCCACATTCTATATAAATTCTATATAGGTATATACACAGCTACCTATATATTACGCTTATTATGGTCCATATATAGATACATACTTTCATTTCGTGTAAAGTGCACACCCAAAGTGTTTATCATTTATATAATTGTACTTTTAATCTAAACAGGTACATATTTATGATATGACATTTAGAAATTTAGGTATCGGAATATTCTATTTTTATTATTTGTTTTTAACTTTATTATTAACTTCAGAGATTTGGAGAATAAACATGCAATAGGTATAGATGATACATTAATATACCTGACAGTCTAATAGTGCATAATTTTTTTCTTTTCTGGGTGGGGGGGGCAAAATAAAAATATCAATTCTTATAAAGGGCATATCAAGAAATTAGGCCGTGTTAAATGGATATAATTGACGGTTAATATGCATACAATAATAATTTTGCATGTTTGCAAATAAATATACATCAATACACAATATTTACAGAGCAAAATATACATACAACAATATATCGTACACAACTTAACACTACAAAAGATTAGCTGTTATATAATGATTCGACGCTATACAGTTACATTCTAGTAAGAGGTGCGCTGCTCTAAACGGAACCGCAAGAATGGGGCTAATCTTATTGCTAGGGCTCCGCTACCAAGCTGATGAATTATCGTCGATGTACCCAACTTCTAACACTAGCTATAGATGACTCATAATAAAGGTGCACACATCCAGACTGCAAGAAGATTACCATTGTATTCATTATTTGCTTGGCATCAAATCCAAGGGCGTGTTAATAAGGTTGTAATAGAAATAATTGACATCTATAATTAGTAACAACAATAAATTATTGTATTCACGGTACCCGATTCTTCTATAGGGGTGTACATTTTATTGCATTTTTAGCATAAAGTTTTAGTTATTTATTAAAATATGGAGTATCACTTATGTATAAGGGTCGTTTTATCTAATGATACTTTACATTTGTGTAACCGATGAGGCCCTTACATTCCTGTTGCCGATGGGGCCCATGCATTTTTGTTGACGATGGAGGCCCTGAATTTCTGTTGACGATTAGGCCCCAGTATTTCTGTTACCGAACGCCCCCCTGCATTTATGTTGTCGATGGGCCTCCTGTATTTATTTTCTATAATTGGACTCCTCGAATTCATATTTAAAGGATGGCTTAGTGTAGTCATGTTATGCAGAGAAAACTCTAGTTATGTCACAAATATATGAGTTTGTAAAATCTGACATAATGGGCCAAAAACATAGCTACCTCAGCCCTAAAACGAAAATTCCAGGGGGACAGTTGCCTCCTGCCCCTGCGCTAGCTACGGCCTGAGTAACAGTTTTTACTGTGTATATTAAAATTAATAAATTAATAAATAATAATAATAATCATTTCTGCGAAACAAACGAATCAGAAATATAATATAATATATATATTCTTTCTGCGAAGAATATAAATAATATTTGTTTTAAGCATGTGTAAACAAAAAAACACCCGGATTATGATTCCCAGCTGTTTTGATACAAATTCCTATATTATTAATTATAAATCGTACTTATAGTTTATTTTATGAAATGTTTGCGTCACGTTTAAAGTAAGAAATGAATATATTATATATATATATATATTTATATATTTACGTTTAAAAACCTCCTTCTAAATAAAAAACTAATAACAAAACTTAAGTCTTAAACTATTACTATAATACTAATAGTATTAATCAGACACAAAGTATATATTAATATATTATGGCAGCTGCATTGGTACATACATGTCCTCACATTTAAATAATATTGGTACATATTGTTAATTTGTGATATGTGAGAAATAACTGGAGACTGCCTACTGGCAGTCACTACCGGTAATCTCCAAGTTTCCCGCATTAAATTATTTTCACTTTTTTAACGTTTTTTTTACAGTTTTTTTACGTTTTTTAAGTATTTTTTTAATGGTTTTTTTGTTAAATTGTTTTTCTTTTTTCTTTTACAATTTCTTTTAATGTATTAAATACTTAAATTAATAAGTAAAATAAATAATTGAAGTAAAATACTTAATACTTATGTATTAATCCTGACCTATCTCCAGGAGTTTCTCTAGCGCTGTGTTATACAAACTAACTTTTTCAGAAATTACTATTGGATTAGACATTATTACGACTTCTGATTTGTTACTTATTACTTGTGATTCATGTATAATGTTACTTGTGATTTAGTTGTAACACTTATAAACACTTATGGATATTTATGTTTTTCTTATTTAAAAAAACATTAAAAAAATTGAGAAAAAAACCTGTAAAAAAAGCAAAAAATAATTTAACATGGGAAACTTGGAGATTACCGTCACTACCTTTATAATATGAAATATAGCCATAGGGTTACTGGGTCTGGATGTTGTAGATGATTAATTCGGCAATCCAGGATTAATCCAGGCAATCCATCCCAAACTATTTCTATTCAAATTTTAGTAATTTAGCATCTCCAATTATTTGTTTAAAAATTTTGGTAATGGCAAATAAACATTTATTTGTATATAGGTATATAAATTATTTTCTTCTAAAGTTTACTCAAATTAGTTAAACTAATTTTGAGCAATGATTAATGATTAATTATTAAATTAATGTTTGAACTATTTGAAAAAAACTAATCAATATATTTATAACTATTTGTAAATTTAGTGATATATTATTTGTTTATTTAGTGTAAGATTTTATCAAAATTTTAAAAATAATAATTTGGGACACTAAAATACAAGATTGCCATAGAATAGTGACAGGGTAATCAAGGTACTATTACTGCTTATTGACATAATATTATATTCCATACTATGATAGGGCTCTAATGTTTTGAGAATGATATTCAGGATATATAATCTAATTCAAGAAATAAACTTATAATTATGTGCTCATCTAAAAGTAAAATAGTTATATTAAATATTTTCAAGAAAAAGTTATATTCATCAAATAAATGGTAAATAATTTATACCAGAGTACAGATAGTTACATATATAGTAATATATATACTTTGTGATTTATATATTGGTTATAGTATCCAGCCTATAACATAAATATCTTAATTAATTGCACATAATACATTCAGCTAATTATATATAAGTAATATACTGACTATTTATTACGACAATCCTATATTTTAGCATCCCAAATTATTTCATTGAAATTTCCTGCATTAAATTATTTTAATGCAAAAATAAAATGTCAATTAAAAAAAATTTATATATCATTAAAAATAAATACTATTGTAAAGGATAGTGAGTTGCTTGATAATGGTGGTGTGGTTGCGGCTGCCAGCTTTTAGTACTGTAGTATATATGGGTATAATATATTAAAAAAATGGAGATAACTGTAAATGGAATGTTATATATTATTTGTTTGTTTAGCAAAAGATTTTAACAAAATTTGAAAAAAATAATTTGAGACTCTAAAAAACGGGTTTGTCAACTAGTTGTGTACAGCTCTTAGTATTGTTGTATAATTTTATATTAGATATGTTTGCCACACAGTGTTATTCTAAATAACACGTAGCTTATTTTATGTACCTACTGCATAATATATTATTATAACACCTGCATATTATGGACACACCTGGTATTCAACATATTCAGTGATAAATGGAATTGCAATTATACATTTATATATGAATTAATTGACATGTTTAATGAACATTATAAACAATATACCAACCCTATGTTATCAGCATTAATAGAACTTATAGAATCTTCTGCTACTCCCCGTAAAGCAGGGCTAATAAATGAAACATTTGGTTCATTTGACAATAAAGGTGCCCTTTCTTCGTTATGCATTTTTAAAATATGCGCTGATTTTAAGTTTACATAATTTATTAAAAGAAATATATATTACTATGGATATAGTTCATATTGAAATGAGAGTGAGTAGAAGCGAAAAAGCAAGTCAAATTTTAAGATACAACTTCATAGATAGAGTAAAACTAGATATCCAATAATAATTCCAAGCAAAATCACGTTTGACTCTACAAAGAAATGATTACAATAAGTTAGTTTATATCAGATAATATATATAGGGGAGAGTATAGGGCAATACCACATAGCGGGGTAAGACCGTTTAGGGCCATTCACATATTATATAACACAAAATTTGCATTTTCTTATCCAACACCCTACTCTTATAACGTAGTAATAACGCTAGGCTAAACCACCTACACCCTGTTATATAATACTGATTTCTGAACCACTCCAGTTTATGATTTCCCTAATAAAATATGGGACAAACAACGAATCACCCATTGAATAAACCAAACATTTGACAAACTATTGCTACTTTTTTTAAATCATTGAATATTAAAATTTCATGCACAAAAGTTTTTATATAAAAAATGTCTAGTAATCCAATTGAAATAAATTTTAGGACTTTTGTATAGGGTTCGCTCTTTTTAGAATTTAGTGTACATATTATAAAAACGAAACGAAACAGTATACAATGTATTACCTTTGTGACGCACATTGTATAAAAGGGAAGGAAGCAGAATAAGTCACAAAACCAGGCATCAGAGCCCCAGCGAAGCCACCTATCTGACATAAAAAGTCCACACCATCCCTACCACCAGGAAAATATATATTTTCAGAAGCATGTAAAGCTGGAAAAGAAAAAGACATTATAACCTAACCTCCGAAATCTCTTCTGTCTTCTTTGTCTCTTTATTTATTTCAAGGAGGAAACCTGTCATATCCTTATTTTCTTTTTTCAGTTGTAAAATTTTTATTATTGATTCCTCCTCATTTCTTTCTTTAATTTGTAAATTATATAATTTTCAAATGTTTTCACATTTCTGGCAATAGCCAAGAATATTTTTGATATATTACTCTTTATTACATAATGTGTTATGTCCTCTTCTATTAATTATAACTCTACTTTGGAATATTCTAATCAAAGTTTCTTCTTTATTGTTTCCTCAGTCACACTTTATTTCTTTTTGACTTTTCTATAGTAATTTAAACTACTTTTACTGGCCATTTCGTCTTTCCAGCTTTGGACTTCCTTTTTGTTTATAAGATTTTTCAATTCTTTTGAGTTTTTTATTTCTAGTTGCTCAATATCTATGTTAATGAAATGCATGTATTCTTTACAAATTTTTATCCATTTATGGTCTTTGCTCCATTCTTTTTCTATAATTTTTTTAGTTTGTAGGTTTTTTTAAGGATGTGTTGCAGAAGACCTAGTTTCGTTTTTAATATCCTTATAATATATGTTAGAACTAATCCCTATTTCTCCTCTTACATATGTACTTGGGGTTCTAGCGGGCATGTTCAAAAGTCTTTTAATAATGCATGTTTGGATAGATTCTAATTGTTGAATTTGTTTTTTATTAGGTTTGATTGCTTGCATTCCATACATTATTGTAGGTAGAATAGCTCTTTTCCATAAAAATGTAAACATTATTATATATAAAATATAAACATTGAATCGCGTTATATAACAGTCTGGGAAAACCACCACCTCATCTTTATAATTTTTAATGACGGCAGGCCAAACCGCCACCACCCTCCACTATATACGTATACGTTATATAATACAATGTGATCGGCCCATTTTTCATAATTTTGACCTTTGTTTAAATAAATTAAACCATCGAATATGTCTGTTTCCTACATTGTACCGCGAAATTCAATTTTATTACGAGTTACATAAATATAAACCCAAATTAAGACTTTTGGTGAGTTATCTCACTTTTTAGTGATTCTGATATACTATTTTTGCTTTATATTATAATATGTAAAATGTTTACTATATTTAATATATATACAAAACGTTAAAGTAAACATCATTATTAAAATGAAAAAGTTTAGCGTATATAAAATCTAATAATATTTGACCACTACTATCAAAAATATATTTTTGAAATATTATTAGCAAATGAGGCAAAACCGCTTCATGAAATGTGGTTTTGCCCCACTGCATTCTTTAAAGGATATTAACATGGTTTCATAAAATAAAGTCAAAATAATATTGGAAACAAACGCCACATATTCATCTTATGTTCGGCGTGATATATTAATAATATTTGTTGACATATTTAAACAAAACATTATGAAATATAATTACCGAAACGGGATTTTTCTGCGCTACATTATTAAATATATATATATTAACATTACAAATTATATTAAATTAAAAATAAGTTTGTATTCTATTTTACATAGTTATAGAAATAATAATACCTACATTTAAATTATTAATTGAGCGTTTCTATATATTTCAGGGCTAATTACAATGGTGAGAAAATACAAACTGAAAAGCAAAGGAGAAGTATGGAATAGCGGCAATATGACTCAAGCTATTGAAGAGATTCGTTCTCGGACCTTGGGGGTATACAAAAGCGGCCAATAAATATGGTGTATAAATTTCGAAATTGAGGGATGGTGTGAAAGGGGTGAATAAAAGGAAGAAAAATGATTGTAAAGCATTGGGCAGTAAGACTCCAGTTTTATCTCCGCAATTAGAAAAACAACTTTTCGATTACATATTGCATGCAGAAGAAAAAAATGATGGGACTTACCCCGACGCACATGATGGCTTTTCAGTTGGCACAGCGTAATAACATCGATCATCCCTTTAACATTGAATCCAACAAGGCTGGTAAAGACTGGTATTATGGTTTCATGAAGTGACACCCCCAGCTATCGTTACGTAGCACTGAAGCAACGTCCATAGCTAGAGCAAATTTTTTGAACAAGAGAAATGTTCAACAGTTTTTCAATCTTCTCGAAAGCTTAATGGAGAAATACAACTTCGCTCCCACCAAAATTTACAGCTTAGATGAGACGGGAATCACCACGGTACAAGGTCGTTGTTCCAAGATTGTGGCAAAACGTGAAAAAAAACAGGATGGATACCTTTCTTCAGCCGAACGTGGGCAACTTGTCATTGCATGTATTTGCATGTCAGCGTCTGGAACCTATGTGCCTCCTATGCTTATCTATCCTCGGGTTCACCACAAGAACGAATTTTTCGATGGTGCGCCTGCTCGAACACTTGGAAAATGTCACATAAGTCGATGGATGCAAAAGGAGTTTTTTTGTAACTGGTTTAAGCATTTTTTTGTTACACGCTGCGCCCACTGCTGAATCACCGGTTTTGCTTCTTCTCGATGGCCATTCGACACACACAAAGAATATAGACGTCATAGACTTATCTCGAGAGAATAAAATTCACATTCTTTGCTTCCCATCGCACTGCACACATCGCATGCAGCTGTTGGATGTTTCATACATGAAACACCCAAATGCCTACTACGTCGAAGCTGTGCTAATTTGAATGAAGACACAAGGCAGATGTCCAGTTACACTTCTTCAGATTGTCAGTCTGTTTAACCAAGCCTACATCCGAGCTTCAATAATGCCAACAGCTATCAACGGCTTCAGAAAGACGGGAATATTTCCCCCTTGATCGCAACGTTTTCCTCGACTCAGACTACATCATTGAACAAACCACTGCTGTGGGTGACTGAAATTGTGTACAAGGATCAAACAACAGCTGGAGCATCAAACAAGGACGTTGATATGGATCTATCGACTGCTGAAGCCTCAAACAAAGGCGGGGAAACAGATCTATCGACTGCTGAAGCCTCAAACAAAGGCGGGGATACGGATCTATCGACAGCTGAAGCCTCAAACAAGAGCAAGGACACGGATCAATCGACTGCTGAAGCCTCAAACAAGAGCGGGGACACGGATCAATCGACTGCTGGAGCCTCAAACAAAGGCGAGGAAACAGATCTATCGACTGCTGAAGCCTCAAACAAAGGCGGGGACACGGATCTATCGATAGCTGAAGCCTCAAACAAGAGCGGGGACACGGATCAATCGACTGCTGGAGCCCCAAACAAAGACTGAAAGGATTATTTCTCCGGAAATGATTTCGCCTACAAGTCGTCTGACTCTGCTACCTACAACCAAGCATCAGAAAACTCTCCCAGCTGGAACCACATGCATCTTAACGTCTAGCCCTTACAAAGAAATGTTACAAAGCTGTACGAGTAAACAAAGTGAGATTTCCAAGATATCTAACAACGACAGAGAAGGTTACACGAAGCCAAAGCGAAAGATGTCTATATCGCATTATTGTGATAATAAAATCGACGACATTGTACCACTTGACAAAGCTGTGGAAGGTCAACTAGAAAATCGTGACTTTATGACTGGCGATTTTTTTGTGTGTTATTCGTGGGTGATTTGCGGAGATATATTTTGTGGGCACAATCTTGGCCATTGATGATGAGGGTATTAAAATTAAATACATGCGCAGGTGTGACTTGCGGAAGGGGTTTTCAATGCAGTAGTGCTTTCCACAAGAAGACGACATCACAATCTATCCGCCTTCCGACATCAAGAAACTTCCAAAGCCATCTGCTAGTGGGGGTACTTCGAGACAGGCAGACCGGTTTACCTTTCCATGTAACCTTGAGAAATACGAACACAATGCTGTAATTGTTCTTTGGTTTATCTATGTATTATATATATATTGTCAGGTAACATTCTTACTTCACAATCCAAGCATTCTTATGGATTAACTGTGTTTTACATTTTTTAAAGGGCACGGTTTTGCCCCATCACTGCGGGGTAAAACCGTTTTTAGTCATTTTTAATAAAATTATATAATTTAGTTACAAAACACAAGTAGATCAAAAACAAGCATGGCATGATTGCATAATGTTATTATTAATATAATATAATCAAAAAATGTGATGTAAGTAGTGCAGTATATTTTTTGTTATTAATTAAAGTAAGGAGTGTGGTCTTGACCCACTCTCCCCTATGGCTTTTTGATTACACGTTGGAAAAATATAAATCTTTAGCTTTCGAATGATATAAAATTACAATAAAAATATTACTCCTTAGTTAAATTATCTGTAGCGTAATCATGATACATTCCTTCCATTTTAGATTTCCTCTTGAATTTTTCCGTCATAGGCTTTTTTTGCGAATTCGCTGAATTTGATGAATGGGTCATCATATAGACACGTCATTTTTATGTAATTCTCCTTTCTATGATGTAGTCATAGAGCACGGAATTTATTCCATGCTGTGAAATAATGCAAATTTGTTAGATATAATCTGCTCTGTTGCTTTATCTGCTAATTAAAAATGAATACATTTTTTTTCATCTCCAGCAAAGCTAAATCCCATGTTCTCTTCTTGACCATATTCAAGTTTGTATGCGATTGTTCGTGCAAAATTTCATGCTACAGTTTCAATGATCTTTAATGTGGGAGAAAAAACTTTCTGGTCCAGTTCTATTAATAAAAAGGTTCAATTAAGACGTAACACTTTTTTAAAGCTCTCCTTGTTGGACTTCTGTCAAACTATTTCAGGTTGTAAAACAGTTTGTCAAACTATTTCCTATATTTCCAATTTTAACCATATTTTAGAGCAGAAGCTTATGAGAGCAGTATCATGAATCATGAAACTTTTGAAATGAACGATTTTTGTCGCTCTTTAATGAAAGATTAGTTTAAAGCAAATCGTTGTAGACTAAACATTTTAAATGAATCATTACCTTACATAAACGAGAAAAGTAGATATTATTCATGTAAATAACTTTTTTAAAACGCTAGCTAAACATTTTATTGATATATAAATTGAAATTTAATTTCACGTTTTAATTTGGACACTGGCAGAGGCATGTCGGGAATCACATATGTGACCTACTTCATTTCTATGGTATCGCCGAATAATTCCGACTTTTCAATGAACGATTCTTAATGAGCGACATCGGAATCGTTTTCAACTTTTGGAAAACTCTCTTTGAAAGCGAGCAATATTAACTATAGTATACTAACTATAGTAAAATTATCACACGCAATAATATGGAAAACTGTAAATGTTACATAACAAATATTCATAATTGTTTTAAAATTTCAAACTATTCTATATACACAATAGAAAATTTATTTATAAAGTTTATTTTTCATTTAACAAGGTTGTCTGTAATTTTTCTATAAATACTTTTTTAAACTGTTATTACATTAAATTTTAGGGGCTTGTCAGTTTTTCATAAGCACTTGTAAACGATGATTTATGTTCTCAAGTTTAACTATACATGTCAAATTTTTGCTATTGAGTTCAAGTAGCAGATATTATTCGTCATTTTAAAATTGACTGCAACATACAAAAATGTTGGCTCATCTATATACATACTTAACCTTCTCAACATGTGATTTTGAAGTGAGCTAATTTATGTGAAAAGAACAAGAACGCTCTTGTAGCACTCAAAGTATTTTATCACATGATTAAATGTTTTTGTTTTAAGTCAACACAACACGTACCTACATACTAAAATAACCCACTATCAGAAAGTGCGTTGACTCTTAAATAACTTTTAAAATGTTGAACTTTATTAAAAATATGAAATAAACAAAACACAAGAAATATTTTTTATTTGGTAATTTTTAGAGATAAAGTGTTATATTATAAGTAATTTAAATATAATTTTCCTTCCCACTATTTTGTTTGCTAAATAAATTAAAATCTTTGAATATTTAAAATCTATTATTTTTAAAGATATTAATGCCTTATCTTTTGGCAAAATAACAATTCTAATTTTTAATTGTTATGTATTAGATTTTTTAAACGATTAACAAATGTATCTCCAAAGTCAGCGAGACATAGTTTTAAGTTTTTAAATTTGCGGTATATCACTGTATTTCTCTGCTATTTCCAACCAATTTTTTACAAATTAACTATTAAGTATACATGCATTTAGAAAACTAAGTAAATAAAGTTGAAACGTTCAGTCCAAATAAAATGGACAAAGTGACCAACTGAAAGTTCACAACATCAAAAATAAGGTTCAAACCTGAAACACATACTAATAAGTAAGTCGGATAATTAATTTAACTATTATTTAAAAGCTTGTTAGATACAATTATAATCCATTAAAATTAGGATTTGAACTAGAAAATAAATATTTCAAAATACTGAATTTTATACAATTAACAATGTTGATAGTGTAGAATTACATATCCACATAAATCCACTTTTGGGGAAGATATATTTGAGCGTAAATTCTATTTTTCTATATTAAAGAATCAGTCACATTTTTATAATTTGCGACTAAATTTCACAAAAGGCCTCACTTTAACCTACTAACGGTTTTGAATCAATATTTCGATTTATATAATTTAATTCCGTTTTGCTAACAAGAATTAGACACGACACAAATTTATGTATGTTTAGGTTTCCGAATTTTAAAAATAATTCTCAAACACTATTTATTGCTAAGTTTTGAATATAAAAATCAATATAATAATGAATTTGGAAAATTGACTATATAATTTATAAGTATAAATCTTGTTATTAAAATAATACACATTATATATATTATCCAAAAATATTTATGAATCCGTAATTTGAAATTGCGCCTTTTATTAAATTTAAGCAATTAGACCGGAATACATTCATTATTTTTACTGGGCATTATTAATAATCGTAAATAATATTCATAACAAACACCTACCACTATCACAAAAGTATCTAAAAGCGTAGAATTACAGTTTTATTGGGTGATAATTTAGGTTGCACTCTGATTTCCTAAATTATTATTCGTTCAGCTAAAAATTTACAATACAAAATACACGAATGGGGGTTCCTCTAGACTCCGGTTGAAGTACATCAGTTTATTCAAATGTTTACCAGATTTATCCCTGTAGGTATATCATTCATTATAAATGTTATTACTTTATTCAAATAAAACATTATCTTGTGATGCTGATAATTAAATTTGATAAATTTCAATAATTATCTATGTAAATTTACAAAGATTAGATGAACATAAATTTTTGAAAAGTGTAATTATATTTAGTTAGAAAAAATATAATATATACTTCGAAATCCATTACACAGCTTGCAGGAAAAAATATGACTTAAATTTCACAAATACTAGCATTTATTTTATATTTTAATTTTATCATAAATGTTTATGAATGCATCATTAACACATTCAAATATTTATTCTTTTATTATCATAGTAATTTGCTTTTATTTATACCACAATAAATAAATAATACCAAATGTAATAAATTACATTGCATCAAAATGTATCATAAATATATGAAAAATATTCAAATTTGTTTATTCGTCATTTTTGTAAAATAAAAATAATCTAAAAATGGATCACTCAGTATATTTTTGTTTTTATAAACTAAGTCAACAAAAATCTTTATCTACAATCACTAACATAAATCATCTAATTACAATGAAATGTGTTTTTTAGAAAATTGACTTAAAATTAATATAACTATCTTTTTTAATAATGGAACCATTTTGAATTCCGCAAAATATAAAAGAATGCAGTTTACTTATATTTCCACAAATTTATGAACGAGTACAACCAACATATAGGGTGCCCAGAAAAAATTTCGTTTTATATGAAATACATTACTATTACGCAATGATGTTAGTGTTTCTATGGATAATATTTCATCTGTATATTTATATGCAATGGTGTTATTCTATGGATATTATTTAATCTAAAATTTCGTTTTATATATACATTACTATTGTAGTTATAAGAATAAATGAGCGAGAGAATGAATGAACAAACATAGTCTGTATGCAACATAATATTAAGAAAGGGTATCGATTACTATTACGCAATGATGTTGGTGTTTCTATGGATAATAATTAATATGTATATTCATATGCAATGGTGTTTGTTATTCTATGAATATTATTTAATCTAATAATTGTTTACCGATGAACGATATTGATTTTATTATGTGCGCATTATGTCTGTAGAAAATATAATTTTTTTCATAAAAATTATGTCTTTAAATATGTAGTGGCGTGAAAATGACTGAATATTGAGAGAATGCACTGGGTAATCAGTTTAAGTTAACCGTTAGACGGTGTTTTGGGATGTTTTTCACCCTAGAGCATGTTCTAGTGCTGCAGTTACATATATAATAGTCCTATAGAACTTTAACAACCTTACTGTGGATGACATACTGTTTGTTGATGAGCTAGTTGAACTTGAGGATGATGAGGACGACGATTATAGAGATTTTGACGAGGATAATGGACTACCTCCTCCAATTGGTCATTTATCTGCAGCACCATCAGGTCGAGCTTGTATAGAAGGTCCCGGGATAAATTCAGCTGGAAGAGCCATCAGAATTAACCGCAGAGATGTGACTCTAGTTGCAAGAACCACTACAAACCGAACCAAAGGCGACAACAAAATCTTCTATGATTCAAATAGCACTTTGCTGATATCCTTCTGGGATAAGGGTCAAAAACCTATCTTACTTGTTGACAGTTACACACGATACTGCCCTGTACCAAGTCAAGTAAAAGTGAAAGCTGAAACTTCCCTTCTGGCGTTGATAACATGGACAGAATGGTATCCTACTATTCGTGCAAGAGGAAATGCAGAAGGTTACCCGTAAGTGTTGTATGCAATCTTCTTGATATCTGTGCAAGTAATGCTGCAATCATTCTGGCAAGCACTAAGAATATTGTTGGCAGATAGAGACTGTAATGGCGTAGCAACTTTCTGACTCAGTTTGGACTTCAGTTGCTGGATGCCCATGTTGAACGCAGAATGCTCAACCTAAACATCCGTCGCTACACAAAAATCATCACTACATTGAAGCAAATTGGCAAAGTTCTGCCTGAACCATGTGTTTGTCTGGATCTCCCTATACCCAAGGGAGCCCGTTATGTTGCGTGTGGTCGCCAGAGAGATAAAGTTTCTTGCAGATGCTGTGCGTGCAGCAAGTTATTTTGCAAGGCATGCCGTCTCCATTAGAGAAGGATGTGCACCTGTACATGCAGCCATCTAGTGATCAGAATTTTCCAGTGCAAGTTATCCAGTGTGATAAGTTTGAACTTATAATTACTCTACTCTACTTTATCGCAATTGATTACATTTACATTTACAAATACTAATATTGTTATGTTATGTGCTCATTTGTTTATGTACCTAATATATTTTCTGTTTGAATAAAATATAATTTTTGGCACAAAAATATATCTATCAGCTAAAAATAACTTTGAAGTAAAATAGATAAGTAATTTATTTGGTTATACACTAATAATAGGCAAAATATGTATTGGGGTGAATTTTACCCCACAACACCGTTTATTATGATTTAAGTTGAACACCGTCTAACGGTTAACAACCATAAGAGTGCAACAGTTATAAAAAAATTCAAAGAAGGCGATCGGGAGGATGTTGGAAGAAAACTGGGTTCAGGCAGGAACGCTGAAAACAGAAGATAATATTCGTATAGTGGAATAAATGATACAGGCTGATTTCACACAGAGCAATATCTGAAGCAACAGGTATTCTAATATCCACAGTTTTTGAAATATTACACGAAGAACTGTCACTAATCAGTATTGTTGCAAGATGGGTGCCGCACCAACTCAATGATGGGAAAAAGCAAAATCGAGTCCAATGTTTTGAAAATGTATTAAATAATGTGTTGTGAAAAAGAGGAATGAAGGAAAGACTGTTTGTCATCGACGAGAAATGAATCTACTGCAAGCATTTTCTATTACCAATGCAAGTCCGTCGGTGGGTGTAATCAGATGCTGTCAATGAGGCAGGTGATCAATCAACAGTAGCCAGAAGGACAATTTCTGCAAAGAAATTCCATATTATTGTGGCCTTAAACTTTCTGATATCACATACTTTAAAGTACTCCAAAATGGCGGCTCGGTGGATTCCCAAAGGTTCAATTCTGGGAGAATTTTTTTCAGCATCTGAACAGTCTTCATATTTCCCCAGAGAGAGTCTATTAGATGATGCATGATAATGCTCGGCCACACGTTTCTCACCTTACAACTGCATTCTTGGTGGATGCTGAGGTCACGAAGGTGACCCAAGCCCCCTACTCTCCAGATTTAAACTTATGCGACAGATATATGTTCAGAAACATGGAAACAAGACAACAAGGTGTATCATTCAGCAATGTTGCAGAGATTCGAAATTACCTTCTAGGTTTTCTGAATTCACTGTTTCGAAATGAACTGAACAAAGAATTTGCGGCTCTGACCAAGCATTGTAGAGCGGTGATTGAGAAGGGAGGTGACTATATCCATAACTAACCCCTTTTTATACTCTATTAACTCTATTGTATATGTGTATCTAATTGTTTGTAAAATTGTTTCATACATATAACTCATACTTTTGTGTAATTGTTTCATACATATAACTTTTACTTTTGTTTATACAATAAATATATATTTTTTTAATTTTTGGGCACCCTATAGTATAAGAATAACGAGATGTAAAAAAGGAATTTATTAGATAGTAGGTAAATATTAAAATTATAATTGGATTATGTAATCTGTACAGTGTTGTAATACAGTCAGCTGAAACATTGCGTAATATTCAAAAACGATTAAAATTAGCAAACTGTTGTAAATAGGATGAAATTTGAAATCTTGTGATCGATTTTTTAGATCGACTCTACTTTAATTATATGATATTCTTTACTCCGATTATAATTTGGAGCACTATACTATAAAAATTTAATTATTTTATGTATCGCTCGCAAATTTTATACTGTTCGTACAATATAATAACTTTATCTACACCTATGGGTATGCGGGTTGGAGATGGGTGGGGGCTCTCCAACATATTTGCTGTGAATTTTAAATGCAAAATGGAGCAAAGTAGGCCTCTGTTACTTTTCAAACCATAACGTTTTACAACTTTTAGCGCTATATCCACCATTTTGCTTCCAAATGGGTGGTCACATGACAACACTCATGTATCCCTTTGTAAAAATATAAGCAAAACATTCTTTTTATAAAAAAAATATTTAACTCTGTTGAAATCGTCAAAACTCTGATTGATTCAAGTATTGATCAATAATTACAAAAAAATAAGAGAAAGTTTTCTTAAAAAAACATTTTTTTTGGAATATTTAAATTTGACAAATAAAAGGCAAATTTTGTACAAAAAAAATTATTTAAAAATTATGTTTGACTATTTTTGCAATGGAGTAGGTTAGAAAACATATTTGTTTAACTGTATGTGAAGTTTCAATACTCTGCTCTATTATGAAGTTTACTATCAGGATATGGATGCGCAAAAAAGCGGACGTCTAAAGAAATACATTGGTACTATAGATTATTTTATATGCTTTAGTTTTCAAATTCATTTTAAAATAAACTATTCGCTATTTAAATTAATTGATTTTGTTATGCAATTTGGGTTTCAAACAAATGTCTATATTAATTAGCACGTAAAACCTACACATTTTGAGTGAAAAGTAGCTTTTATTTCCATGTTTATTAACGAATGTGTTAAGTTTTCACTGTCGTATTGTATCCTCCTATATTTATTAAGAGAACCAAATCAGAGAATAAATAATGAAATTCTTTCATTATGCCCATGGAAATCAGTGATGGTAATCGACTTGATGAAATCAATATGCTTCACAATATACTTTACTATATACATATGTATTAAGAAAAAATATGTATTATCCTTCACTTTGCCTGAGAAATAAACAATAAATTTATTCAAAGATTTAATATGTGAATAGAATGCCGACGTAGCAAAATCTTGAAACGCAGGAAATCTAATGCATTGATGTCAAAATTTGTGTATTAAATAGTAAATAGAATATTTTAAAAGCCATTCAGCAAAAGCAAGGCTTTCTTATCTAATATGAACACGTCAGTTTTGATAATACAATATATTTATATATATGTATGTATCTATACTTATACTTATACAACAGATCGACTTGCTATGATGTTCATTCTGGTTGTAATAAATATGTCAATTATTTTCAGGCATATTGCCTTAACAGATCTAATAGGAGTAGATTAGCACGTTATATTCTTATATGACTTTGTTAACACATTTAACTTATTATAACAAGTTTTACTTTATATACTTTATAAATTTTGCTGGTATATTAACTTTATTTAAATATATCCTTAGATATGTAAAAGTTTAAACTTATAGTGTTATTATTAAAGTAAATAAAATAATATATGTAACACGAATAATACAATATGTATAACAAATATTGTGGCATACAATAATTTAGTAAAACGGTTTAAATTCTTATAAGAAAAAGTAAAACACATCTTAATTGTATAAGTTACTGTATATATAATATGCATATTTGTCCACAAATTGATATCTAAAAAGCGTTGATAAGTATGAAGTGATACCCTCTCAAAATATTAAAGTAGTAATTAGAATAAATTCAATATGGCAGAATATATAAGCAATTGTCGATTTTTAAGAAATCTTCAACTTATTTCTGGTTTTCTCATTAATAAATATATAATAAGCTATGATTTCCTGCGCATTGGAAACCCAAAAATATTTTTTAAATATTGGACAAAATCTAGCATGGAAGCCACCATATTGAATTGGTCCGAATTGTGTTTCTATTTTTTTCTAAAGCGCTTACAGGAAGATACCCATCTTGTCATTTATTACATTATTCATGATTACTATTCTAGCCAAATAGATTTGATGCAGCTCAAGACGATGGTTTAAAGTGAATTTTTGCAACTTATCCTAATGTATGTTTTAATATTATTCTTTTAGAATAAACGAATATGTATTCTGTAAACGCTCTTGTTTTTCTATCGGGAATATTTTTTTGAAACTTCATTAGACAATGCAAAAATATATTTGAAGGTCAAAAGTACCGAATTCAAAGCTCAAAATGTTGGGAAAGTTAATTCGCAGTTTACATATTTTTCACAAATTCAAATCATTAGTTTCATAGTTTACGGAACTAAGGGAGTAAATGAGATACGTATACAATAACTTTCGGTGTCATATCAATTTTTGGAAACCACGATGTTTTACCTAAAAAAATAGGTAACTGCTGGAATATTCTGTAATTTAGATAAGCAGGCATACTATATATATGTATAATACCTAAATAACTTTGAAAACATCCTAATTCTATAGATATTTAGGTATCAGTAGTATATACCCCAGCAGTATATCAGTTCCCCATTGTTAACGTTGTGTTAAATTGTTTCGATATATCATTACCTATATAAGATTTGTATTTATGTGTTTATATCTGTACTAACTACTGCGCTCCCTTGTTTTTAAATATATTTATTGAGAAGATGGAGCCAAATGATAACAACTTAATGAATAAATTCATTTGCTAATTCATTTTTCATTTTCTATAAACCTATAGTCCAGCTATATTATTTTCTTTACTGCATTATCTTATATTTTTCCCATCATCAACAAAAAGTATAAAATTAATGCGGACAACGAAAAACACGAATACTGTTTGATATATTATGTCGAACTAATGGCGAAATCAGTTTAATTTTTAATAGACATGTTTTTATATAAATTGGCAGTCCGTTGTATACAGCTCACATATCTCTCACCTGCTTTGTTCAATATATTCGTGTAAACAAATAAAAATGAGAAATTACGAATAACAAAATAATCTAAAGAATCTACCACGATATCTTGAAGCTTTGTACTATCTAAAGTTTTAACATTAAGTACCAAACACATATTGGAATAGATTGATAACTACTATGGAAGGGAAGTTTCCCTAAGTAGTTGGCAATATAGACAAAAAAGCCTCTTTTGACGTTTGATAGATAGAAAAGGTTTCAGAAAACTCATATCTCAGTTATTCGCATAGAGATCGGCTTTCAAAGCTATAATCTTTCAAACTATGTTACTGTGAGTATCTTGATAATGTCTCGACAAGATATGTTTGGCTCAGGTAGTATTTTTATTTGAAAATTCTCTTTTACAGTTAAAAAAACAAAACAATTTATACAGCGCAGTTAAGTAGGCATACTCGAACCAATCGATAGTCTTAAATAAGAATGATCAAAAGAGTTATTTTATAATTCATGTCGTTTAGTACCGGTACATCACGGAAATAGGCAGTTTCCATTCTACATAGTAGTTATTAATCTTTTCAATGCATACACCTATTTTCGAAGTGTGAAAAAGAATTGTCAATTACCTCGATGAGCTTCTAGCTTTCAAAGTGGGATAGGGCAATTGCAGGCATTTGAGTAACTCCAATGTAATAGAGCAAACACCAGATGACACGTCCCAGATTAGTATATATATGAAACCAACAGTTCAAAACTTCCGCGTTTCAAAAAAGAATCCATTAATTATATGCGTAAGGAGAAAGCTTCAGACAACAGTTTTCAACAATGTACAACTGAAGGCACTGTTAATCCTAAACTATAGAATATAAAAGCAAATAATAGCAGACTCCATTATTCTATATATCTTTCCGCTTTATTCCGTTCTTCATAAAATTTCAGAATACAAATAATATTCCAGTGAATCTTCCAATTACAATTATAACACCAAACCTGCATACACAGAAATAAATATTATCTGAAAATAAGATCAAACAATAATACACAGATATATATATATATATATATTAACATATAGCTACATACAGTTTTGTAATAATAAACGTTCGTAATATACTATGAATATGCAGGTTCTTCGTGCTACTATAATGAAGGATTCAATTTCTGATTAATTATCGATTGATTAAAATACTACGATATCACTTATACGAGCATATAATATTAAAATGAAACATTTGAATAAATACATTTATATCTGCTTTTAAAGATCTTTTAAATTTCGACTGTCATAAAAACGAACTGAACATATATACACCGTTAGCATTATTGAAGTTGAATGAATTTATACCACAAATGCGGTGTGGCAGTAGGTTATGCGTTTTTGAGCAATTTTATTAATGGACAAATTCTTTTTATTAAAAATCAGATAACTTGAGATAGGATACAAGATGTCTTTTTTATTTCTGTGCAGGACCAATTCTTGCTTTAACGTGTATATATATTATCATATCAGATTAAAGCCTACAATGTTATAAAAATACGTTAAAAATGATAAGTATATAACTAAAATATTATCAAAAATGTTCATTCATGTTCTTAAAATTCGTAGCAAAAGTTATAAATGACAAATGGCATATATTTTCATATAAGTAATATGATTTTGGTCGTTACGTTTTATTGCCTATAAATATTCTCTATATGTTTTCAGTTATTTTATGTCATACATAAGATTTAAAAGGTACATGTTGTAAAGATCTTGCCAATTTAATTCGTACCATCGTGATAATAAATTTCCCTATATTATCATCCAAACCTTGACAAAGAATTATAATTTTATATTTATTTGCATATAACCTCCGATTGTTCCATTATTTCATTTATATACATTGAAAACTCTCATTACATGGATTTACAAATAATAAGCAGTTATGTTGATTGATACACATCAATTTCGAGAAATGATCGCTACAATCTAAGGAGTTCAATTTTGACTAAAAAACATTATCTTCTTTGAATTATCACCTTCTGTACTTACAGATAATATTTATACGAATACACATACTCATATATCGTGGTACACAAATTAACTTACATATTACACAATTTCCCCACAGATATATATATATTATGGACAATCTTTGACTTAAATATTATGTAGTTCTTTTTAATATGTTTAGTAAACATTTTGAAGATATATTTCTCGTTTCAAAATAAATTTGTTCCTATTCAATATCCATCTATTTACAATGATTACTTATGAATTCCTTATTTCATAATTGCACGCGTCTAAAGATAACTACAATAATTAAAGCAAACATGGAATATTGATATGGATGAAAATACTGTTTGAAAATCAAAACTACAAAACATTTAAATTAATTATCATTGTAGACATGATCTCGTAAATTAGAAGTATTGAAGTTAAACATTATAGGTAGGCATATTGTAAAGACATTCATTTCGTTTTAATGTAGTAATTGTTCACAAACTTCATAACTTCACAAAGATTAAATTCCCCACAAATATATCTATACGCTGCGTGTATCTTTCTGTACCTAATCTATTTTCCTTTGAAATATCCATTGCGCTTGAGATGACAATCTATTTTCAACTCTAGATTCGGAACTATACATACATATATATAGGTCTTCTTGCACATATATGCATATACATATATATATGTAACAATCTAATTGTAAAACTCCGATTGATTGTTTTCCTCCTATATTTCGCCGCCATTCGTGTGTAGAGAGTAAGCTAGGTAGAATAAATAGCTATTTTGTCTTAGAATAATACCAATTAAATTTCTCTTTAAAGAAAAAATAATACAAACCTCGAGAAATCATTTAAATGAATTCAAAACAAAGAATGTTGAATACTTGCACACTAGGGTGAATTAGAAATAGTTCCTTTCGTATTCGCTCTTGTTTCTTCGTGGAATCTTTGTGAAGAGGGGGAGAGGGAGAGGAGAGTAGATGAAAATAAAGGGGAGGTTCTGGTGGTAGTCTGTGGAACCGCCTATTTAATGCCGAGCGCAGAAATCTTTGAACTACTTATTTGTAAAACACAGAGCAGTTGAAGATTTCGTGCAAAAAGTGTACGGTAAGATTTCTTGTATTAAAAGATTCAACTAAGTTTAACTAAAATTAACGTATGTAACACAGTTTCCATAATATTCATTATAAAGATGTAAATAAGTATAATATAACATTTTTCACAAATAATAGTTTTCAAAAACTTATGTCATATACCAATAATATACGATTTACATATCATATTAAATAAATAATCTACTTTGCCAATCAAAAAGTTCATGTTAAATTATATTGTTAAGTAAGGCGTGACTTCAAATTTTTCTTATTTTAAATATTTAACAACATATGTATGTAATATAGGTAAATATCACATATAGTTGATAACAATAGGGTAGATCTCATATGTGAAAAAATAACTGAAAACCAATTTGATACTAAAAATCATGTAGAATCAAGCCAACTATTGAAAATAATTTATTTTCTTTAGAAAATAAAAAGATTAGAAAAGGGTCTTTATTTTCAAAGTTTGTCCCAAGATATTTATTATAGTATCATTTTAAATAAATGTATTTCTTATTTTAACAAATAGAACTCATTCTTTTTTTGAAACCGAAACGTTTTGATTCAATTTAACTGAAATTGTATTTATAATACGATAAATTAGAGATTATGAATAAATTCAGACGATATATTTCTCTAATAAACTACAGTCACCATTTTTATTTTTATCCAACTTATTTTTTTTGTTAAGCTGTTTAGAAACGTTCAAAACTTATCTACCCATTAAACATTTAATCCCTGTTTAATACTTAGTAACTCGTTAAACAAAAGTAATTTTATAAAATGGCGAATTATTAGGAAATATGTCATAATTTATTACTGCATTACAACTACTCTTATAGTCTAAAATTTGTTGTGTATCTATTTTTAATACAGCCTCAAGAAGTATTTTTTTGTCCCAACAATAATTCTGTTTATAGTCAATATTAAAGAGTTGTATAAGCGTAGACATATAAGTAACAAAGGTACTTAAGGTATTACTAGGTTTGGTATAAATGGTGTATTGAATTGATTGGTTGGTTATACTTAGGAACGACTTTATTCATTTCGATAAATTTATAGCTGTATTTTTATTAATTCACACTACATATCTAGGAGCAGTTAGTACAATTTAGATATTTTGTAAAAGTTATAAAGATTTTGTATTTATTTAAACAGCACTAATAAATGCACAATTTTATATTTCATAAACGTTTGGCCCGGCCTCTGAATAGGACAATAGGTAGAAGATAAAGTATATGCATAGAAAAACACAATTTTTCCCAACTTCCGCACTCCACGATTTATTTCAGTTTTCAATCAATCGAAACCCAGCATCGACTCATAACCGTGTCAATATGAATCCCAAAATGACCTCTTACCTCTATTTTCTGGTCCTCTGTGTGGCCATTGCCTCGGCCTGTTTCACCAGGAATTGTCCCCCGGGAGGCAAGCGGTCTGGACCTCTGACCTGCGGACCCCAACAGGATGGCCACTGTGTTCAACATGGTGTTTGTTGTAATGAAGGTTTGTATGCCTTGCTACTAACTGTATTATTGTACTCGACATAATGCTCGGTCGATTTTCATAAAATTGATTAATTCATTCACTATTATCGCTGGTTGCAGCTTCATCTACATTAAAATTATAATAGATGTAATATTTGATTAACCTCAACTATTTATAATATGTGTGTACTTTTATGTTACTGCATGTCCAATATAAACCGAGTTTGATCTCATTCCCATAGTAAAATACTCGCGAACGTCATGACTGTGTTAGATGTTTTCTCTACTTTGTTTGTTGGTTTTAAATTTATAAATATAAATTTTAAAAGACAAGGCATTATTACATAATGTGTTGGGTGAAAATTTCGATGACGCAATATGCATGTCAATATCATTGTTCTAATTTACAACAACATTCATTAAGGGAACAGTACTACCATTCTACTACCATTTGATCTACCATTCTAAGAGCAGTTATTAAAATAAAATAGATAAATATCATCATAAATTCATACTCAGTTGGGCGTTTGTTTAACCGACATAATAATTTTATTAGATCAGCCCGGCAATGTCATGTATAGATGCAACCTGTTGCGTCACCTATTTTTCTCCCTTAAAAATGCCGTTAAAAATCAGTTGATTATTTTCTGCTGTCTTTATTGCGCCAATATAGTGATTTCAGATCACCCGATAATATTAGAGTTATCAGCAGCATAGTGGTTATATCCATCATCCATAGATTTCACCTGTTCAGGAATGTGGGAGTTGCACAAAAATACGTTGTCGTCAAGGGGTTTAAATAAGTTTTTTCAGTTAATTTCTGAATCCTTGGATAATCTAGAGCATCAATCACTAAATGAGTAAATTTTTAGTTAAGAAAATAACAAATGTAAAGTCCGTGTAAAGCCACTCCCTATTCTAATTCCTGTATTTCTATATTGTTCTAGTATTTACTGATATTGCATGGAATAAAAAATTATTAGAAACTGGTGCCCCATTACATACGGTGTAGCAGACAGTGTAGCCTGCATCGGGTCTGATAAAGGGTTTCCTTGTGGCTATTACAAATGAAACTGCAAATGGGAAATATGACTTTTAGAATAAGTATTCCTAAATTTTCAAATGCGGTGTAATAATCTTTGGGCATTTAGGGACATTGTAATTTGTCCCATTTGAGACACATTAGTTGATGTTTTTGTATTGTAATCAAACTATTTAAAACAAGTATATTAAAATTTTTTTATTTAGTAATATTAAAAAGTTAGTTTTTTGCAACGATTTATAAATGAATACAAGGTAAACCATTTGTTGTTATAAGACCAGTGATGTATTCTCAGTGTTGTCCCATTATCATCAAGTTTATATATGGAACTGAATAGTATAATTCAATTAAATTACTATTATAATAAAACCTATTATAATTGACGTTATTGTGTTTAAGATAAATCATTTTGCGTATATTTTAAAGCTAGATTATCCGCGATAATCCAGAAATAATTATGACAATCTGACTCAGAAGCTAATATAAGCGAATGATCGAACTCTTGCTGCACACACAAGTTTATTGTTCGCCGCGTTTTTAATCTATTATTACGTCAATTTGAGTATGTTTAACCTATAAATATATCATTTGTTTCCATGTATTCAACCTAATGAGAATGAACTATACAATATATCTACAATATTCAATTATTGTTAAAATCTCTTTATTACATATTAAATGATCAAACATTGATGGCTATTAGAATGAAACTGTATATAATATAACAGTTACATAGTCATGAGTAATAAAGCAATGTTATTTTACTTGTTTATCAAATATATACAAAGTGTCCCGCATAAGTAATGCCCCATAGGAAATGTAATGAATACATTATTTATATAAGACAATTAGGCTTTTGATTTCTATGTGTGATTTTATATCACCCGCATCTGTAAAATTGATAATTTCGATGCACTTATTTATTTCTCAAATCACTGCATACATTACACATTTTCGCTGAAATGGCAAAGATTAGTGTTGAAACAATATGGCAGGTTCAAGCATCTTTACTCATCTTGCTGTAGAATGGGCATATAAGTAGAAAGAGAACACTTCGAACATCTTTTGTAATTTACCTGCTTAATTGTTTATCATACAATTTATAACTGTTACATAAATAATTATAACAGTAAATATGTTTGCATTACTTTTGAAATTAAATTTTTTCTTATGAGACATCCTGTGTATATACTAGTAGTCGTTCATAGAATTACTATTTCCATTGTAAATCGAAGAAAGGCAATATGTACTATATTTATGTCATATATTACACTGTATATTTCTGTATTTATTATATTATAAATAAAAATGGTTGTAATATTAGTATGAATATAAGTATAATATAATAATTTAATTTAATTTTACAAAACATACGATTCTAGTTTATTCTAGTACTTAGTTAGTATATAAAATACATCTTGGTAAAACAAAATGATATTTAAATAAATAAAATGACATTATTTTGATGATTTTCAGACTTCTCTTTATTTCTTTATCTAAATAGTTATATTTAAATAGTTTGAAACTTGTCTCGTTTAACAAAAAATATAGAATAAAAATGGATCGAGTGTGCGCATTTGTCAAATTATTTAGAGTAATAAATATTATTGGTTAAGAATTTAATTTATTAATTCTTGGTTTAAAGGTGAAGTGCGATTTTTCTACATTCAAATATAATTTCGGAATTCTAGAAGGAATGTTCTTTTACTATTGAGAGCATAGCTATGTATATACGTATGTATATATTTCAACTGTATATTATATATATAATGTCCAATATCGTTAATTCGAAAGTGGAAATCCTTTAAATTGAAAAGTTTGACGGATATAAAAGATAATGCTTTGTTGCTGCAGATAAATTTAAAATATTTCTCTCTAACTTTCAAATATCTCCTCCTTATAGCATGCCTACATTGAGAGCGTGCAGCGCGGCCCGGTGTGCCATAAAAATTGAACAATATTAAATTGTATGAGACAAATCAAATTGAAAGTGACTCGGCTTTACTCCTATTTGTAAATGTTTGACGCACACGTGCAGTGTATATATAGGTCTCTTATAGTGATGAGTTATATGGCAGCCGAAGGGGTTCAAAACGAAATTCACTTAAATATGTCGATAAAATGCACATTTATGTCAATAATTGTACATATATGTCACTAAAATGCACATATATGTTGATAATTGTACATATATGTAGACTAAATGCACATATATATCACTAAAATGCACATATATGTCAAAATTGTACATATAATATGTCGATAGTTGTACATATATGTCTATAAAATTAACATATAGGTATGTACAGTTATTGACATAATATATATGTGTGAATTCAATTGACATATATGGGAATTTAGCGACATATATGTACAATTATTGACTTATATGTGCATTTTAGTGACATAACTGTACAGTTATCGATATATATGTGCAATTATATACATATATGTGAATTCTATCGATATATGTATATGTGCAATTATATACATATATGTGAATTCTATCGACATATTTAGGTAAATTTCGTTTTGAACCCCTTCGACTGCCA
>JAYRBW010023675.1:0-12541 GCA_036023295.1 Invenusta paracnida
GGAGGATCACTGGTTGAGGGAGTCCTTTTGCTGTGGCTGCATCCATTACATGAGTTAAAAACTCTGTTGTGTACCAAAGTGAGGTAACTGTTCTTTGGATATCAACCAGTATAGTCATAACATGACCTACCTGAGGGGAAGCAAAAGTGGCAACCATCTGTTTCTTGCTGCTGCATTCTTAAACAAGCTTGTAAGGTGGTGGTTGACCAGCCCAGAATTTTCAAATTTGAATTGTGATGCAGTTCATAGAAGTATCAACATAACATTTTCCCAGATATCTTAAATGTTTCTATAGTTAATCAAAATGCATAGATTATATGTGTGGGCATTTGCTTTCATATCGAGTCTGCTTACTTATTGAAGCCCTCTCATATAGAGAATATACATACTGATGTCTTACAAAACATGTCCGATTTTTTATTTCACTTGTTTGCCCATCATCCTTGTTCATAGTTGATATTATTAAGGCGGCCATGTGCACATTAAATTCAGGTACACATGAATGTATATTAATTTCATGAAAATGCAAAATGCAAAATACTACATGAATATATTTGAATTTTGTTTAACCTTTTAACAACAGTATCACAATCTTGAAAAGTTCACCTGCCAAATGGCTATATAAAATTTGGATTGAGAGTTTGTTCATTAGTTTTTCCTTATTGGCTATTGTTGTTTAGATGCCAAGTGCTTTTTATATAAATATGTACATAGTTATGAGTATTCATGTTCAATCAGAGAAATAATATACCTCTATTTATGCAAAGCAAAATATTCTAATAATACATACAGCAATTCACCCGTATGCAGCATCAGATCTGGTTTATTATATTATTTAAAATATTTACTCTGCACTTGTTGTTGCACAAACTCTGTGCTGGTATCAGTTATTCCCTCCTCCCCCTTCTGACCACAAAATTCTGTGATATAACTGCAATGTTTTACTATATATGACTAATATGATTATCAGCAAGTAGTCTTTTCTCCCTACTCTTCATTTTTACCGAGACTGGTTTCTTGCACTCTTGTCTTATAGGTGGTCTGCGTTTATAAATTCTTAATCTGCACTCTTATTGAAGGAAGGAAACAGAGAATAAATAGATTATTTTGAGGCAATAGTTATTCTACAGGTGGTTATTACATTGTTAATATGTAAGTTCATTTATTATTTAGAGAATTATATATTACACCTGAAAATAATTTCAATAAATAATAATAGACTAATCTAACTTTGTTCTTAACAAAATTCAAGAGTACAACAAATTGCTACATAATTATAGATATAAATTACATTACAATATAATATTATTGAATTTCAAGAGAACAAAATATATCTGTCAAATATGTTATATCAGGGAGAACAATAAATGATATATAATACAAGATTGTAATATTAATAAGTTATATGCAATGATGCTATGAAATTAATAAGAATTTCGTAGAGTAAACTGTGCTAATGTATTTATCAATAAAGTAATAATTATATTATTATCAATAGAATAGAATCATTATTATCCTATGTGTTTTCATCACAATGAAAATGACTTACAGATGCAATGAGCATCTCTTCTCTTCCTTCTCTTGTTTTATCATGCACCATATAGTTAGTACCAATTATTACATGTTATCATTGTGTGGTATCTACATTACATACACACAGACTTATAATATAACCTCTTGTATAAGCTAACTAAGAGAAGAAAATATTACACAGCATGCAGCAAAGATACCATGAAAGTGTGAATAAATTTAAGACTGGTTATATCATTTGTGATATAATAAATGTTAGCAATACTTCAGAGATGGTATTCATAATCTGGGAATAAATTGAGAATTTCCCAATTTTTGTAACTGGCTCCCACCAATATTATCAAGCGAAAATTGAGCAATATACGTGTAAATTACAAATAATTTGTTGAGAAGAAACAGCAGAAATTGATTTAGAATATGTTAAGACTGATATACAGTAATTTCTGAGATATAGGTACAATAATATATACATAACTAGATATTTTGGTAATAGTAGATATACAGATATAAGATAATAATACACTAAAAATGTAATAAAGGAAACACAAAAATTTCAATGTAGTCAATAAAAGAGAAAATGTTTAGTAAATAACTGGTCAGCAAAGTGTAGGATAATTTGTGAATAAGTTGCATGTCTATCAGCATACAAAACTAGTGTAAAAATAACATGATTTTGCCAAATTCCTATAATCCAATCAAAATATTCTAAAGCAGTGTGCATGTTCATCACTTAGCCTGCAACAGCCAATTATTTTTGATCCCGATTTTACTGTCCTTTGCCATGCAGTATTGAAACTAAAACAGGTGACATCCATCCAGCAGCCTAATCTATATGAATCATTGTATGTGTATTTTAGTTATAGATTTTTTAGAAATGCAGTTATTTCTATTCTAAAGTTTTGATGAAAGTTAAATTAGATTTAACTTATAGTGAACTTAGATTTTGTATCAAACAATGATTAATCCATTAGGAAAGGGTTAAGATATGTAAATTTTCTGTCAAAAAGTGACATTAAAAAAATTTCTTTAAAATATGTACACATTTTGTGGGTTGTATGTGATTTCTTCATGACTAAATGGTGGCCACCCAGTATAAATCATCTTTGCAACTATCAGTCAAGGTGACAAGTAGTGATGTCTGATATAAACTCAGAATAGGAAACATCAATGTTACATTACATACTCATTTGTGGAGCTTTCGTGTACAATGCAGATTCTGACTGAATTTTTAGCATTGTTAAAAAATATGTTTTCCTTTGAAGTAGGTACTTTTGATTAACAAGTTGGGTGACTTACTGTCCAACATGTACTGACTCAATTTTAACAACATGTAAAAGCGCCACAATGAAATGTTTTGGAAACTAACCTGAAAAACATTACTCTTGTACATAGAATATAATATAATTTTATATTTATCTATAAACATTTAATTAATTTATCTGTTATATTCCAAGTATTTAATGAATACTTTTGTGGTATCAAGTCATAATTTAGTATAGAGCTCTAAACTCTATATACTTGTGAAAGACATTTAATTCTGTACTATATATGAACTTAATGTATTAATGTTTAAAATAATACTGTATACCATTTCAAAGCAATTATAGGATACATATAATAAACATACATGTACAGCAACGTTGAAAAAAAATGTTTGAACATAATACTATAAATTTAAATCTGGCTACAAATGTTGGTAGTATTTTGCTGCTAATTTTAAATTTTAACATTTAATTTAAATTATTAATATTATGTATATTTATACAAAATCGGAACTGATTTGCTTTTAATTGATAAAATTTGCAAATTAATTGAAATATTTTATTATAAACACTTATGTATTAGGATTAAATAAAGGGCTCTGTAATTAGTATGTACAGGGTGGTCCAGAAGTGACCATCCAGTTCATAACAACGAATTATCCTACTCCTAAAATTTGAGACATAAGATAATTCTCTGTAAATGTAATTAAGTAAAACTAATTACTGTATATTTAAATGATATATAAATATATTTTATTTTATTAAAAATTTAATTTATGGGTTTATGTCAAGCATTCTTTTTTAAATTTTTTATTATTTAATGAAATAGAATATTTTATATATATATATAGTTTGCTCGGAAAAATACTTCGTTTGAATGGAATACATTACTACTACGGAATGATGTTGGTGTTTCTGGATAATATTTAATTTGTATATTTATATGCAATAGTGTTATTCTATGGATATTATGTAATCTATTAAATTGTTTACAGATAGACAATATTGATTTTATTATGTGCGCAGTATGTTTGTAGAAAATATAAATTTCTTCATCAAAATTATGTTGTAGTGGCGTGAAAATGACTGAATATTTAGAGAATACACTCGCT
Organism: Invenusta paracnida; assembly: GCA_036023295.1. Lineage (NCBI taxonomy): Eukaryota > Metazoa > Platyhelminthes > Proseriata > Coelogynoporidae > Invenusta > Invenusta paracnida. Next base: position 3,905 of record JAYRBW010023675.1, read on the forward strand.
GATAAGTTTAAGTTAATAAGTCTATTGTATGTGTATGTAATTGTTTCATACATATAACTTTTACTTTTGTTTTATTCAATAAATATTATTAAATAACGAAAATTTTTTCCGGGAACCCTATAATACGATATATTCTGGAGCTCTGGTAACTACCGCTTCTTCATTTGAACACTTTTCTCTTTTGACACCAGTATTATTTCTCTCCTGCATTGATATTCCAATTTTCTGATTATGATTGCATCTCACTTTTTTCTTTAGATCAATATGGCTACTGCAGTTGCAATGAAGGAGAAGACTTCTAGTGTAAGTGAACCTGCAGCTAGCTAGCTGACCTCTATTGTGTTAATCCTGTTTCATTATTAAGAATTGAGTTGTTCCATTCCACAGTGGTCCAAGGTATTCCCCAACGAGATCAAGACGGAGCAGCAGTCCATGGTCTTCATGAAGAAGCTCTTTGCAGTCGCTGTCTCCAATGTGGTCTATCTGCGCGCCATATTCCCTGAACACGCCTTCTTAGATAAGGAGCTTGAGGGTGAGGTGCAATGACGCAGTGAACAGCAGATTCTTGATATGATAACATATTTTTATTCGTAATCAACTGAACTTACAAATCATCCTTTCTCTTTCTGTACTTTGAGGAGCTCTTACATTAATTATTTATGTAATCGGTTTTTACGCTGTTTTTAGTGATAAACAAAACGTGATTAATTTTTAAAATTTATGTAAATAATCAATAGTTATTTACAGTTCAACAAAGTGTCGATTGCAAATGTTTGAAGATGTTTAATGAGTTTTTTCTAAAAGTGGAATCAGTAGAAACGCTTTTTTGTCAGGAATCATTAAACATTTGGAATGAACGATTTTGTCGCTTTTTAATTTAAAATGAGTATCAAAACGAAAAATTTCTTTTAAAGCAAATCTATGTAGATTAAACATTTTAAAGGAATCAGTATATACTTTACATAAATGAAGAAAGTAAATATTATTCATGCAACTGACTTTCTTTAAAATTCACATTTATTTTCACGCTTCGATTTGGACACAGGCAGAGTCATGTCGGGAATCGGATACGTGACCTTAATTTCTATTAATGATAACGCCGAATGATTCCAACTTTTAGAATGAATTAATCATAAAAATCCAAAATTGTAAATTTTAATGTTTCTACTTTTTGGAAACACTTAATTTAATTAACTATAAGCTGTTAATTATAGTTAATGCTCTAAACTCCGCCGATTAAAGTAAATAGTTTTGAGCCGTGTGGACTATCTTTTAATGGTGCCTCTTTCCACTCTCTTATCTCACACACTGGTTCCAGGAATACACATAAAAATACTTCGTGAGGACAGCAAATGTCCCGGTGCTGCCAAAGTCATCAGTTGGGTTCGAGGCTGCTTTGATGCCCTAGACAAGCAATATGTGCGTGAGCCGCCAACATTTGCACACATCCTCACTGAATGTAGTCTGTATTGATGTTAATTGTCGTTTCTGTTTTCCTCCTCCAGCTGAAGAATGTCATCATTGGTATATTCACGGACCCCTCTGACCCAGATGTAAGTAATTACAAACTCCCCTACTAGCCCTCTCTATCCGTCAGCATTTGATACTCTTCTTTTGCAGACTGTTCTCGAGTCATACTCTTTCAAATTCACATACAACAATTCGTCAGTCTCCGTGGACATTGACACTGAGAGTAAAAAGTGAGTCAATGGCAACCACTAATACAATGGTTACCCACTACTAAAAATCCGACATTTGATAATAATATTGTTATCCATTAATCTCAACGTTTATCGAAATATGATTTCAGTCGTTTAACTCGGCTGTTTTGTTAAAAAAGAAATATTTTGTGGAGCAGAATAAATAACAGTTTGTAAATATTGTATAAATAATAATCTCTTCTTATTTGACACTCGTTTATATTAATCATGTGACAGTATGCTCGATCAATAACAGTTAATTGTTTTTAGTAGCGCTTCGCGAAACACATGTGAATCACTCTTTTGGTCACTAGAATATTAGATACCTCACGATTCAATTTTCACTACGAAAATCTGTCTAAAACTTTCAAAGATATCAGTATTTTGCGAATTATAAGAACACGTTATAACGTAATAGATAAAAAATTGTATTGTAAGGAGATTTAAACTTTTTGAGGAAAGTTTAATCATAACAGCTATTGTTATTGAAATTGCTACTAAACGTTTTTTCTGACGTCGAGATGGTGCAATAATATATTAATATTTACCTATCTATACATGCAAGTAATGTCAATCGACCTCCAGAGAGTATATAACGCTGTTTCAAGCATACAAATTTACTTTATTCCGACATTTTACATTCAAATCTTTGTTAACTATTTCATGATCATATTTGTTTCTAAAAATATAACAACAAATGTATTTATCGTAGAGAATTTAAAACTATCTTTGAACTAAATCCTTTAAGCGCCTTGTATATAAATAGTGTAGTTGCGATCGATATCACTGATTGAATATTTGTCTACTACTAATCGATTGATCAGAAAGAGCTCATCAAGTAGCAATATCGCGAAGGACGCGTGCTCGCCAGAGGAACTTCGAGGGGCCACGATTCGTCTGTTGAGGACGATGCTATTGGCCGGTTCCACCTTGGATCATTTGCCCAATGACGTGATGATCACCATGAAGCTGCTCTACTACGACGATGGTAAGTGTATCTAACTTTAGTTCTCTAATTAACGATTAGTGTGAGAATTACTCTACAGCCAATAATGCCTATGAAGCTGCCTTGAAATATATTCTGTCATACAGCCACTGACAGTATAAACACTATATTTGAATGTTCTCTTTTCATGATGCGCTCTTGTGCGGTTGGCAGAGTGGCTTTAATATAAATATGTGTATATATTCTTCCGCTCTTAAAAATAGCAATTATCACGATATCGCATAATATTCAATAAAAATATGAAAAGTAATGATATAATTTATAAAAGGTTGCTATTTTTTTAAGTGAAATTTAATTTGTGATAATTTTGTTTTATATTAAAATTTACCACTTGCAATGTAGAGTGCATGTAATATAGTATGATATAATTTTTTCATGCGTATCTCACATGATTTCTTAATGTGGGGAATTGTTTCTTATAGTATGATTAGTAAAATAGACTTATTGAATTAGATTTTATTATATAAATTAGTTACAACAAAATTACGATTATGTAAATATACAAATTAAGTTTTGCAATTGCATAAGTGTTTAGCAATAAGCAATTACATTTTAATTGATAGTAATGAATACTTTGTGTTCTTATATGTTATGAAAGTATATAAAATTAAATATTAAAGTGTTCAAAACAGTTCAAAATTAATTGTTTTATCTTATTGTAATATTATATATATCGGTTGCAACTTTAAATATAGAAAAATTACATCATAAATATATATAATATTAATGAGCAATTCTAGAGTTTATATGAACTTATAAAATGCAGAGAAATGTATGCTATAAAAATCAGTAATAGAATATAACAATGAGGCTCATATAAGAGCAAAAAGTAAATCTATAAGTTATGAGAGAAACTGGAATATTATATAACTAAAATGATTGTGCAGAATAGGGTGCAGGGGTGGTCCGATGTGTCAAAACGATTCTCTTAAAAATGTGTCAGACTAAGTTTTTTTTAAATACATGTGTTAAAGCTTAATAATGTATATGAATTTATTTTAATATTGAATAAATTATACTACTCGTATTTTGACATATGATAGTATTTATAAATTAAAAGTTATATGTATTTTCCATCTACCTATATCACCGTTTCTTGATCTTTATAGTTGAAATTCCCCCTTATTGGCCATCAAATCTAAATGACTAAGTCTTGATACATTGACATTCCAAAAATTCCCTCAAGGAGGAAATTCGTTTCCAATTAAGAAACTGTAATTTATAGTATTACTATGTATACCTATTTAAAAAATCTTTATATTTTTTAGTATGTAATTATGTCACAATAAAGGCCTTGTTAATCGAAATATAACCTTTTTATTTGAGTTTTCTTTATTAATGTGCATTAATTCTTAATGTGCTCTGCTTAACAATAATAACTTAAAATATTTGTAAAATCCTTCGTAAGAATGTCAAAGCAACAATGTGAGCGGACCACCCCCCTGATATATGTAAAGGTACTTAAATGGCAACCTCTTTTCCCCCTTTCCATCACTGCTCTGTGTGACTTCATAGTAACACCAATAGAGTATGAGCCCCATGGATTCAAGACGGCCGATTATGCCGGATTCCGACACCACGCCGAGTCGCTCAACATTAAGATTGGAGCTGTGAAAACGGTGCGTCCCTCCCTCGGTCACTCTCATTTCCCTCAATTACTTGATTTACTCATTCACTCTAGCTGTCTTAACTTCTCTGTTTATTTGTAGGAGCACCACAGGTATGACCTTCATTTCTTGTTAACTGTTCTTTTTGTAGTTCTCTTGGCTTCTCTGCATCAAATTTTAATGATGAGGCAGAGAATTATTAGAAGGTTTTCATTAAAATGAGTAGCGATATCTTCTATATTTTTCATATTTTGTGTAAATAGTAAGACTGGTAGTCAATGAACTCTTTCTCTTCGGTCTGACCAGTTTCCGAATGCTCTTGCAAACCGACAAGGAGAACTTCACAGAAAAATATCTCAACAAGAAATCTCCGATGCCTGCAACTGCTGCGGCTGTCACCAAAACTGCCACCATATCTAAATGTGTGAGTCGACTAAAATTGTGCTTACATCTGTTATCTGTCTATACTGATCTAAAATTCTAACTTTCGTTTTGAATAACTTTCGCTGTAAATAGTTTTCCGTTTAAGTTTGTTTGCATATACGAGTATTTTTAACGCGATTAATTTGAGAGATGCTAACTGCTCTAGTCAATAGTGCTAAGAGGAATAGGCCTATCTTTGAAAACAAATAAAAAACAAAATGCACAGGCAAGTTTGCAGTGCATTAAAACGCTCACGTTTGATATCGATATAATCGTCAGGCGCCTGGGAACATTATGAAAGTAGTCTTATTTCCACATTACTGATTGAATATTTGCATTTTATCTGAGGTCAATTTTCTTCCTGCACTGTATATTCTTTTCGGTTCGTTATAATCTGTTAGTGTAGTTATTTTGATGTCATCGTGTTATCTCCTTCTTTCCCTTCCCGCGTACCAGCTTAATACCCCTTCTCGAGCAACAGGAGACAAAACTGCAGTTGCAGCGACTCCTGGTTCCGCTGGGAACGCCCGTACGGCCACTCCAGTTAATCAACATGGGGCGCAGGCTGATCTGGATACTGAGGAGGAGGAGGATGAGTTCGCTGTCCGATGTCCCTGTGGAATCAATAAGGTGTGTCGAATTGAGAAACTCTTGGTGTACTTTTAAATAGTTGGTAGCTTAATTGAGAGAAAATATCCCGTTTTTTAAAGGAATTAATACTAGTAGAATTTCTTAGCACTTTTCTTAGCATATTATTTTGCCTAAATATAGGCAGCCATGGTACGTATGTACCGAGCACACAACTACTACTTAACCAACCAACATATCAATAGTATTTCCACTATTAAGTTATCAGATTAAAACAAATTAAACTACTCAGGGTTCCTACCACTCCTAGATATCCTGGATTTCATAAGGTCCTCCTGGGTCTCCTAGATTTATATTTTACAATTTTATAATTGTTTTATATTATATATCAAGCTAGTTTAAATGGATTCCCGTTATTTGTATCCACAATTCATGTCATGGTTAAAAATAACATTCTAGCATTTGTTAGGTGCTAGGCATAATCAGTATGATCACAGGGGGATAGGGGACCCTGGCATGCCGAGCTGTCATTAGGTAAATTTTAAAGTTGCTAAGCACATTCATTAGGTAGGTTTTAAAGTTGCTAAGCACAAGTTTAAGAAATCCCTATTGCAAACTGGAATCTGCTCATTTCATGTTGTTAGTGGAACACTACAACCCGGACACAGAAATACTGACTGGAATCTCAACGGAATTCTACAAGGAATGTTCAGAGTATGGAAAGATTCTCCTGCCCGTCGAGCAGACTATATCACTGATGGGTCCCAATATTTTCCTTAAACATATCTGCACAATTAGTTAGTTTGCTGCTGGAAATGTGCTATTATAGCTGTCTTCCCAAATGTAAAAAAATATTGTTAACAGGTAAAGCCTAACTCGGTAATCCAGTCCTTTGCAACAGTGGAGAAAGCAACTCAGGATCGTTGGTGTCCAGCAAAACTTCACTTTTTCAAGACTGTTGCTGAGGACTTGGAAGATTATTTATTCAGACTTTTCAAAGATAAAGAAGGAAGCACAGATAACCACAAACCAGAAAGGTTCCGTTAACACCGATGTTGGATTTGGAGCAGAACGGGCAATTCCATCAACTGCAACTACAGTTGAGAAGATCGAGTTCTATGGAGCATGTAAACAATTTCTCATTGCTGTTACCGACAAACTGTTTGAGCGAAGCCCATTAAATTATGGCCTCGTTCGTGGAGCATCTGCACTTTCGCCTCACCACACTCTGTCTTCTTCTTTTTTACTTGGTTTATAATTATATATATAATGCAGGTATTCTTCAAGTTCAAATCACAGAACTCATCATCCAACCGCAAAAAAATCTGCTATTTCTGGTGCTCATGAAAAGGCTGCAGCTGATGAAGCGTTGAAGATAGAGGCCGAAGCCCTAAATAAAGAATTGAAATCAATTCAACGCCAAAAGACCAAGCTAGCAGAAGAAGCACTTGATCAGATTTGGATGAACGGACGTTGGCAATCAAACGAATGAAAGTCCAGTATCTGTATCGACTGTTTCAGTTTCTAAACAGTGTTTATCTTTGATTCTAACTGATTCATGTTCACACTACAATATTATTTTTGAAACAATCTGTTAGCATTCTGTTAATAACTATTTCTACAATTGATTCATATTCTAGCTAATAATCTGTTAATAACTCTATTGTAACGATTATGTTACTTACAGTAAATATGTAAACAACCTGTTTAATACTATTAATAAAGAACTATTAATAAGGGACAGCTACAGCAATGTATGTAGGCATTCTTTTCACAAGTATAATCTGTAATACATATGCTCAAGTAACAGGATATTTATATAAATATTTTTCAATATCATAATTTAATTTTATATTTTTGTTAACATCCTATGATGGAAATTTTTTGTATTTTTCTCAATTTTGTCAGTGGCAAAAATTAATTTAATTTTTTAGTTTTATTTTTCTATCCCATCAGTGCTCGAAAAAATACTAATTATGGTTCTTAAAGGGGCGGAGGAGGCTGCCAATTTATTTATAAATGTAAATGTAATATATAATATATATATATGCGATTTATAGCTATAATGTAGTATTTGATTTACTGAATATATTATACTGCCACATTGCTTTGTCATTGAATAATTATTCCTATATTATAATACATACTTTTAGTATTTTGTTTTAATATTGACTTTGATTTTTTTCCAAAATACTCCTGGATATCCTGGATTTTTTTGTGAGTCAGTAGGAACCCTGCTACTTGTGAGTAGTATAATAATGCAATATGAATAATTCCACAATTTGATGTTTTTTTACAAATTATAATAAATGGATGTACTTCATTCTTGCAGGATGATGGTGTAATGATTCTCTGCGACGGATGTAATAGCTGGCAACATGCCGTCTGCTTCAAAATAGTTGACGAAAGATTAGTTCCAGAAGTTCACATCTGTGAAGAATGCGCCGTCTCCGAGGTTTGTTTCTGGACATTCTGTGTCACCTCTTCTCTTCATTCTAAATTTGTTTCAACTATTTCTGTATATCTCTAAATTTATTTAATATTTTTTCCTAATTAATCGCAGATTTATTTGTAATGTTTTTTGGACTTTTATGATATGTTCGTTTAGATTTAGGACATGGTATTTAGTACATTTGCACAAATAGAGTTGTCAAACAATATTAAACATTGACTTCTAAGTATCTTTACAAAACCTGTGGTATTTGTTAAAATTTTATAATTGCTTTTTATACATCAAAAATAGTTTGATGCGCTGATTTTATTTATCTATTTTAGAATAGATTTATTGTATTATTTTTATGGAAGCAAAAGGTTTCTAAAAGAGTTGCTGGTATTTGGATGATTTTCACGATCCACCATTCACATCTGTGTTTAAATGACATTGATGCACAAGCTATTGAGTTAGTTGTAAATGCAATAAAATTTGTTTCATTGATTGGGTTTGCTGTAAAAAAGGAATAACCCTCTTAGTTTGTTGAATAGAAAGTGCTCACTTTATTTACAAGAGGCAAGTATTATGACAACGTGTGTGACCTGACTTTTGTTCTTCTCCAGCCAGAACTTCTGACGAAAGGTGCAACGGATCCAGAATTGTTGCATCTGGACAGCGAAGAGAAACAGGTAAGAAAAAGTATTTTATAGAAGCTTTATATTTAAATATCCACAAATATTTTGCCACGGGACGGTTCTGTAGTTCGCCCTGCCGAAGTTATTCTTTACTGTAAACCAATCCGATGTTAATTGAGGATTGATCATTTTTCAAGAATGTAGAGATATTCACAATCGATATCCATCTTTTCAAATCAATTCACTC
>JAYRBW010023686.1:0-12541 GCA_036023295.1 Invenusta paracnida
CTATTCTACCTTATAGTATCAATTAGAATTGGTTCGCTTTCCAGCTACCCTCGACCCCCTGGGCTCCCGGTCTATATGTCTTGGATAAATAGTATCGTTGAATGTGTTATTTTGATCTTATTTACATTTTAGAAACATTGGTGGTTTCTGTGAAAAAGCCGGCCCCAATTTTCAAGGCGCAGACAATCAGTGTTCCAACTTGTGGTGAGTAATGTTCCAGGGTCGCCTTTATCGACTGATTTCTAATGTGTAATGGACGTATAAATTACTATTTGAACCTGGATAGCGTGTTAAGTATGCTCAAACGGGTCGAAAATACCCATTTCTTGGCGAATTATCGCCTCCTAACAACCGTATCCATGGCATCTTTATAGATATATTGTCATAGAATGTCCCTATATGCAACTTGGGACAAATTATTGTGTGCAGCATTGTAAAAGGTTTAGGTGAGTTTTTTGGACTGTAAAGTTGTTTAATCTATAGAATAATATGAGGTGAATCGGTATATTATGCTAACACAGGACGGCAGTCTGCCATAATTTGGAGCTGAAGTCATCATTCAATTATTCAAACAATAAATAGTTTTAATAGGAATTTTGTAACTATTTTTTATTACAAATGTTACTATAATTGGTAATCCGTCCTGTAATATCAGTATTCATTTTATAGTGTTGGCTACAGTTCTAAGCAGACAATACAATTTAAATCGGGAGAATAATGCTGCATACAATACGCATTAATAGTGATAATATGTTATATACCCGTACTTATAGTTTGCATAATTATTCATTTTAATGTCAAACATTGCATTGCTTCATTGTGTTTAAGGAGAGGATAATAAATCATTTTACGTTAAACACATTTGTTTCAAGTGATCTCTTTCTGGCTTGTGTCTTACATTTACAGGCAAACTCTGGGTGAAACAGGTTCCCCTCTCCTGGTTCCAAGACTTGAAGCCCTGGGGATTCCAGGATCTCACGATTCACGTCACAGGTAGGCGGCTCACACCTCTCTCAACTCAAGCACCTATAACCTATCTTTGGATGCTTCCATAAGTTCCTGTGTGATACTATGGGGGCCACACGCTACTTATAGTGTATAGTACCCACGCCCGAGAATTGTAGGTCGTTTCCGAAGTCAATCACACAGCACGACCTGAGCTAAAACTATTTCCTGCCAACTTCTCCAATTTCTCGGGACTGAATTATGATAATAACAATAGTTTACACACACAGAGAGAGCCGTCCTTCTGACTGACATTCACAATAATATTTCTCATTTATACCTACCCGGTGGTGGCGTGCTTACCTTGGGATTCACCTTGCGTATATTAGAATAGAATATAGCCACTACGCCAGAATCGATATCATTATTTACGCTTGCGCCATCACCTCTACGCTGGGTATATAGGCAGGCCTGTTACCTCACTATAGTGTCTCTTTGCTGCAACTTACTTTACAAATTACTGACTATAGAGAGAAAGACGTTCCGCCGTCCAACCCGTCCGCCCACCCGCTCGCGCCCGTCCACAACCAAATTCAACTTCTCTACGACTCTTTCTAGGCCGTCTTTGTGAACACCAGCCTGCTCATTCATTTTGAAAGTTTTGAGTGAGTTCTGCCTCTTCTCCCCTCACCTCCCCCCTCTCCTGCTCCTATTAATTTGCCCGTTGATGAACGAACTGTAGCGACTCCTGGCTTCCACCTACCTCTCCACAGCGTGGTAGTGGTTGTACAACTGCTCTTCTAGAGGGTGCAGGAGTGACTGACTACCCCCTCCCCTGCCTTGCCTGCCAGAACTTTGGGGTATAGAGCTTGAGCGTGTTTCCCCAGCTCTATAGCTGCTCCAAGCAGTCTCAGTGTTCCTCAGCGCTGTTCGTGCAGCTTCTCGTCTTCCCTCGATGAGCAAGTCAGGGTGTGAGAGCCAGCTGGGTTGACTGCTACCTTCCTAGCTTCGATACATATTCGCTCGCTGGTTGCGTACACACCACACCACACCAGCCATGTCAATCTGTTGGCTGTATAGATTCCCTGTGCCTGGCAGAACCTCCTTGACTTTGGCTGCTCATGCGTCTCTTGCATAATTTGTTTTGTTTTCTAACCTGATCTTGGGTGGCAAGCAACCGGGAGGGGGGGGGGGCATTCGATCCATCAATAGTAAATTAAGTTGACAATTATCAGAGAGGAAGAAGTTCTTTTGCATGTCTATAGTCTCTCCCTTCACTCCTCTCCATTCGCGCGCCTTCTTAGTTAGTCATTATTCCTTCAAGTTAGTAATCTCTTGAATGAATTAGATACCTGTACAGTTGTATGTAGTATGTATTTCTTGAGTATTTTCCAAAGTTTCTGGTTTTGTTTATTATTCTTAGGTAATATTGGGAAGCGAGAATAAGTCTCTTGCAAGAGCCCCTGAGACTTCGTCCTACATGACTGCCTCTTAGCCAATACCAGTATGTCTTCTTTATAGTTATTGCAGTTATTCCGTGACTTCTTTTCACTCTCTTTGAATTCCTCAATGAATAAGTTGCCAGCGCAATCATCCAGGAACACTATTTCCAATTCCTTTCAGTTTTCTTGGTTTGTAAGATGAACTCTCAAGACTATAGTATTGGTATTTTCTTTTTAGATAAACAGTAGACTTTTCCAGGGTAACATTTATTTCTTGTTTTTATAGAGGTCATCACACTGTGAAGAATTCTTCAGAAATTGTTATATTTCTTGACAACTTTAAAATCATTCTTCAACTGTTTTCAGCGCAGGGTGATTACAGGACACTTTATGGGTGTTGAATTGTACTCGTGTCAATAGCATGTGGAACTAGGATTCTCTTCCTGTAAGAATAGTCGACTAAATTGACTGTTTCCGGCGGTTTACCTTTACACGTTTATAACTTCAATCACCCTACATACATCGCTCAGTGTGGAATGTGGAGAATATTACAGGTTTCATTATAATAATATTCCTTTCTTCTATTCATTTCTGATTTCTACTTTATCCTGTTCCCTCTCCTCCTTCAAGCGGGCAATTTGATATGTCTACTATACACACGACATACTAAATAGTCCCCAACTTATACACATGCGCGATATTATTAGTCTGTCTATATATTTTAGGCATAAAGTATTTTATGCATATAATTTAAGGAACAAGTTTTGTTCTCGGTGTTGTACGAAACTGTTTCCTATATCTAATACATTGTGAGTGTATTGTGAGCCGGTTCATTAATGATTAATCAGTGTGTTCACATATCTCTTGTATACTGCTTGTCTGTGTCTGTCTGTGATACGTTTATAAACAACTTATTAGCGCTCAAGTGTGTATAAGCTAGCCTATACTCAGTCACTCCAATATTACCATTTCACCATTGATGCCACATTGAATTAACATTGAAATTGAGTCGTCTTCAGAATTGAATACAAATCATGAATGAGCTAGCTTGAAGTATGCATTCATTGTTATATGGAGGTGTTTGTTTGGGACGATGTGGCATCATCAGACTATCATATACAATACTAAACCGTTCCTTTCAAATAGGGGGTGGTGGGTATCATATCTTCTAAGGGAGTTTTGTTTCCATCCTATATATATGTCGACACCCTATAATATCTGTAGTTTGATGGACTTTCTGCAGTGTAGTATTTGCATATAATGCCCGGCTTAGATCCACTAATCTCTGGATTATATGGGGATAATTCTTATAACTCTATTTAATCAATATTTGCTAGTATTTTGTGTCACAAGTCTTCTCTCTACAACCTTGTAATATAAGTGAGAATATCATATTATAATGTTTCTTAATTTCAATATCTTATAGAAGAGAAATAGTATATGTATATATCTAGCCAATATCATGCATTTGGCATACACTGCCGGTGTCACCTATTTTAGCAGCTTATTACCCAATTAACATTGACATAAAAAGAAGGTTCTTTTTAGTCATTCGGCGTAACTCATTGTGGAAACTAAAAATCAAGTTTTTGAAATACGCGATCAATATTGAGGAATTGTCATCTGTCATGCATGCGGTCTATTTATTTACTTTTATATAGGCAGTATAAAATCATTGATCGTTTAGTTACATAAATTGCATGTAAATGTGAGTTAACAAAAGTAGTATTTAATTAATTTTAAGAGCAAAATTTTAACATTATACGGAAGTTGTCTGTTGGGATCACAAAATAATATTAATATTATTGAACTGAATACAGAATCTCTGTTTAATTCGGGATCTAATGGCTACTTGCCATACGACTGGGAAAGTCAGTATACTTCAAAATAGCAGGCACGGAGCAGAATAGTTTTGGTAAGGGGTGACCAAGTTTTCATTCTGCAATTCTATATTATAAGTTCTCCTTTCCTTTACCTCCGGAATTAATAAATGTATTTCAAATGACATAGTTGTGCCTGCTGGAACAATGAATCATGTCATAACATGTAGTTTAAGATGCAGAAGGACAATGGCACAGGTAGGTGTAGAATGAAATAATATCAATTGATAATTATTTAAATACGTTTGTCTTGACTGTGCGATTTAAAGTTTAACTATAGTTTTATACAAGTGCAGTGCGGTTCAATAAGTTGGTTTTGGTATAGTATTGTCGTCTTGAAACGTAGAACACACAGTCATTCTGATAAAGGAATATATTCCTTTATTTATTCCTTATTATTTAATTTAGTCTATAGACTAAATTAAAGCTTGAAAGGTATATTAACTAAATATTATATTTTATGATATATTTTAAAATGTGACAAAATCATGAAAGCAATAAAAACATATATGTACAAGAGTAATTTTTCTGGGAGTGACAAGATGAGTTGCAGTGGGGACCGGACCCCCCTCCCCGCTCAGATTTTGTTTTGACAAAGTTGCTATATGCCTAGTTTCTGGACTTAGTTCTATATAAGTTTGTAGTGTGTAATGGCATTTCAAAGTAAGTAGCTTCTGGTATTTCTAGGCTTAATATACTCTCTTTAAATTATAATCAGCCTTATTTGTCATTTGGAAATTGGGATTTTACGCTCGGTCATTTTTCTTTTAATTTAATTTGTAACATTTTGGGAAGCTTATATTGCTTAAGAATATGGAATATTTCTTTCGTGTGTTTGAAATGAAACTGAAACTTGTTTTATTATAACTCAGTAATATTAATATATTATATGCCTTAGTATGTTTATACAAAATATCCTCCACTAATGGTATCGTAACTATATAATATGATATCAGTTCTCAGCATAGATCTTGTTTTGGCACAACATATCGTGCAGGAGGGTGGATCTATAACATTACTTTATCGCGTATATCTAATTTCCCTGATCCATCCTCCCAGATTTGAAGGAAACTATTAAGGCAGTTTTTGATATTCCCCAGTGTCCAGAAGAACTCCAAGTTCTCCTCTCTCTCTACACTGTGTACATATTCTGTCCCTCCTCCACTGGGTAGGTGATATTGTAATCGAGTTAAGTTTTGTATGATGGTGTGGGAGATGAGGGGGGCAGGCAGCCCATAGTCCAACCCATCCAAGCCCCGCTTGCTCCGCCACATAGCCCAAGTTCACGCTAACCTCAAAACCAGCTCTTTAGTATCTAGCTACATAACCAACCGGATAGTCAGGCTGACTTGAGCTCCATATTATTATGTGACTTTATTGAATCTGTCTCACTATTGAGTTCCGTGTTTGAGATAAGGTCTGACCTGCGGCCAAGGCTCGATCAGGGTTAGTGGGGTGTGACTCTAGCCGCCTTCACTGCTGTGACTCTAGCCCTGCTCTGCTCTGCTCTATTTGAGGGAGGGAGGGAGGCCTTAAGATTACCACAGCCAGTCCAATCGATTGCCTTGATCTGGAATGGTTCAGGAAGACTTGCCACGCTTTTTCTAGTAATCCTCAAAGCCTATGGCTTCACTTCCCCCTTTTTTTCCTTTTTTTGCTCTCCGCCTGTGGTGTGTAAATATTATATAATTTATATTAAGTCGAAGGTGGCAGGGAGGGATGGTTGTCTCTGTCTGGTTCATTGTGTCCCAAAAAGCTAGCTGCCTTATCTGCTCACTGGATTCCTTCCTGGATGCGTCAGGCGTTGATACTTGCTTGCAGGTTAATCAGCCGCTATTTAAAAGATTAGAAATCAATAACTGACCTTGCATAATGCAGGTGTAAGCTAGTAAATATTCTAAGCATTTATGCTATGGATACAAATATACGTTCTTCATTATAATCAGCTGTACTATAGAATCGAAATCCCCGTAAGAGAGAAACTAAATAAGATAATCCCACATTTGAATGAGTAACTCCTGTGATTAAATAATACGACTCTTGGGCTTAAAGTACAATTTATACATCGAAAGGCTATCTATAGTTTTAAAGCATATTTATCATAAAATATTGCTTACTTTCTTGAATTGTTGTGTCTCTGACTGGATTTGAAATATAGAAAATCATTTCTCACCTATACATAATATATTGAAATGTTAATAATAATTTTATTCTGGGAATTTGCATTGTTTATACTGCCTCTGGCAACTCTACGCGTTGACGACTAGGGATAAGAAGCCCCCCCCCTCCCCCCCCCCTCTGTGGTGGTTGATCTTGACTTTGCGTAGCGTAGAGGAATGACTACAGTGATGGCACAGATTTACTGCTTCTAATTAGCAGGGGACTTTGGTTGACAGTAGATTTCCGCTTTCCAGGACAGAAAGTGATGTCGACATAAGAAGACTAGGTCATCGGCTACGTCGTTGACTGTCGATGACAGACACAGCTCACTTTGCACAGGTGTATATTATAGAGTCAACCCCGACCGACGCTCCTGGGGCTCTATGGTCGTTGCTTGACTCGGCGGTCGTATACTCAATATATGAGAGAGAGCTAATGGCTATGTTTCAGCTGGCAGGATTGTAAGTCACTGGTCATTCGGGAGATCTCTTCTCAAACCTAGATCATTCTTCTGTAAAGCTGAATAAAATTTTCCTTGTATATTTGCTTACCTAGCTGTATTATAGTGAGTGTGTGTGATTAAAACAAATGTCTTCTGGTGCATAGAATTACTTACTCTGTGATTTATTGTATGTTTTAAGTAAACTATTGTGCATTATATACTAGCCTGGCTATAGGATGCATCAATTAATAATGTTCAATTTTGGGTAGTATTTGAGCAGTTTATTGAAATAATATTTTTGTACTATGTATATACAATTTGTTCATGTTTGAATTAATATATTAATAGACTTTGAAGATTACAGGCATATTTTTAGGGAAACGTGTTCTCTTTAATCTAAAATCATTCTATAGATGTTAACCTTTGATGTTTTTGATATTTTGTAAATAAAACGTTCAAACAGTTTAATTTAACATTCTAGTGTTCATATAATTGTATACTAAAAGCTTAAAACTACTACACATGATATATTTCTCTCATCTTATATTGTATTGTATAATGTCTCTTGTGTTATCTTCCTTGACACGATTTTATTATATACATACATAGAATCGTATAAATAAATATCATTCCTCGGTCTGAGCTTATACCATATATGCTTCACTCTTACCAGCTAGCATAAAGGCGGTGCATTAATAATCCCCTACTTATAGTAGAACTATAAGGGCTTTATATCCTTAATTTCTCAATAAGCGGGTCACAGGAAATAATTTCATTACACATTATCAAGTCAAACTGAAAGCTGATTAGGTAGCTTCTTCATTTGGCACAATCCCGCGGGGAATTTATCAACTGAAAAATTTAACGATTGCTTTGATGGGGAGAAAGTGTATGTTATTGCCACTCACATACGGTTGATTTCAATAATATTGCATAATAACTATAATAAGCTCCAGTCCGTCCTTATTCGCGGATGCCGTCGTCCTGCGTTAACACGATCACTGCCTTGTGCGCCTGTTTTATTATTCATTGTTTGAAAATATCTGGATAATTTGTTTTTTTATAATGATGTTGTATATTATTAATCTATTGAATATACAGAGAAACATATACTATAAAGGATGCGTAAAGCACACTGAAAAAATTGATGACTTCACTAGCAAAAGGCAGCGATGGTAAAAGGGAACCCACATAATCAATATACGTAGGAAATAGTATATTGGGAGTTAGAGGAGAATTGGCACGGGACACTGAACCAGTGAGAGCCACTCATTATCTCTAGAATATGATTCACATCGAAGGAAGAGGAGTCAAAGAAGAACTTGCTAATGATGACCTGACGTCACCGTGACCTCACTATGAACAGCTACCACATTAGCAAGAGGTTGCAAATATAAGCATATACGTTTAATTGCTTTTGTTGGATGTATTGTAGGTATTCTGTGAACCTCAGTCGAACAAATAAGAATGCGCGCCAGGAGCTGGAGATATATATTTTACAGGGCCATTTTGGACAAAGTTGTGTGTTACTGTAGACCGTACAATTGCACTTGAATATGTAGGAATTATATTGAGAATTGGTATATCAAGGTGTGATTATCTGAAAATATAATAATATACAGGTACATTACAACCGCCATTCATAGTTGTCTCCAATTAGAATAATTTTTCACCAATCGCTGTCGTATGTTCTCTTAAAGAAAGGAGTATCATTTTCTACTCATAATCTAATCACAGTTATGGACATGAATATATCGTTACTTGTAGATTGGACACATAATCAATCTGCCTTCAATTTATTGGCAGTGATTTCCATGTCCACTTGTAGGCGTTTGTCAACTTTCTGGTATTCCCAATGAACAACTATGTAGAATGAAATTAATTGATGTTGACTGCTTATCTCTAGTTGACACGGGAATAATGTCCACGAATAGAGCCTTATATCTCTAAAATTGTAGTAAAAGGCTCTTGATAATAACAATTTATATTATTTGCTAAATTCACAGCGAATTTTTAAGACTATTCCAATGAATTTTAACTCATTTTCTATAATTTCAAAATGCTTTTCACTCCATTATTGGATAAATACTCGTATTTAGGAATATTTGTTGCAGATTTGATTTAAAATGTATCGCCTTTATTTAAATTATAGTATAACGATAATACTAAAACATGTAATTTGGTTATTTTAATTTCTATAATCTTAAAACTGTCTCAAATATTTCAGTGGTTCGACTTGCATTAATCTAAATCAATATACATCAGTTTGTCTATAATACTTACTTATCTAAATAAATATGACTGCGTCGCAAAAAGAAAGCCATGTAACGAGCTCCTCAAAAGCAAACGGTTGATATTGATGATATGAAGTATACAGCCATTAAAGAAATTGGTATAAAAGGAGTGCCAAGATTTAATTGTTGCAATGCTTGCTGTTAGAAATATACACACATACATGCATGAAAAAGTAACATGTACCGATATCTAAACTTGAAAATTCATATAAGCACAATATTATGAAACAATTCATGGCATTGATATACATAAATTGTTTGTTTTTTGCTATTTTAAACTGATTAGTGTATCTAATAAGTAGACATGTATTTATGTGAGTTTCATTGCTTCTTGCTCCATTGCCAAGAATTTTTCTTAATTATGTTTTCTTGTTTTTATGAATTTTCCAGTTTAGATTTTGGTGTACATGTTACTTTTTATGCATGTGTATTTCTAACAGCAAGCATTGTAACAATTTGATCTTGGTGCTCCTTTTATTCCAATTTCTTTAATGGCTTTTTATTTTGACAGAAATATATATATTTTTAAATATTACTATATTACTATAATACATATTTAATTAATTTAACTTTATTAATTTTTAAATTTTATTAAAAATTGCGTTATAGTTCAACAATTTTAAATAAACTTGATATTAGGCATCGTGAATGTGATTATTTCCTTAATAGTATGAGTTATAGTCAATTTTGTTTATTTTAGTGTTCACGCTTCAATTTGGAAATGTAAACATGTTTAAGAAAATATGAACCTATCAATAACTAACTAGTCAACGCAAGCGTATCCGCTTTAATCTCATACGGTTGTCTGTGTAATGTGTAATCTCATACGGTTGTCTGTGTAATGTGTAATTTTATTCAATGTAATCTCCGCTTTGATTTGTGGCATATTGCTCATAACAATTTCAGCGATTATTCCGAAAAGATCAATTTTATGTAGAAAATGTATTCTCCGATAAAACGTCGGTAATGATATTATTATAGAAGTTAATGTAGAACATAATATGATATTACTACAAAATACCATTGTTTGAGCTTAGATCATCTTAAATAATGGTGGACTATTTTAAAGATACTTTAATACTTATTTTGATAGTGTGTTTTTGAAATATATATTTATGTCCACATCAACTAGGTATTACATGCTTTTTGGGAACTCCGTCCGCTCCTCAGTCTAGTTTTCTGTTTTGGTTTTCGATATGAAAGTTCTGTTTTGTGTGTATTATAGTTGCCTAAACCTGTGAGAATAGCAAACAAGTAAATTCGTGGAGCTAGGCGTTTTCTTGAGTTGCCCTCTATAACTGCCAAATCCCCCCCGTATGAACGATATCATTGGCAAAATATGTTGTTTGCAACCGGAATACATAGAGCGCGAAAGGGTTCTGTTAGCATTGTCTCATATTCCGAAGAGTCTGTGACGAGTTCCCTCATTTGCCCACAATACCAGCTATGAGGAGGAATTCGTCTTTTTTCTGTGTCAATGTGACACAGCCAGCTAGACGACTGTGTGTATACAGAGAGGCTCATTCGCACCACCTCTTTCAAAAGCTTTTAATGACAATTCTCTACTGAATTCCAATACTGTACTGGGATTTATAATCGTTTGAGAAGATCTTTTTAGTCATCGTCTAGGAATACGAATGAAGTAGGCGTTATTAGCGCATGTTATGTTTGTTGCATGATGCGGATTATTTCAGAATTTAGTATTCTCACGGCAGTTTTAATTAATTAATTATCTAATACAGACATTTTACAGTTTGTTCTATTTTTAATTATATCAAATACTTGCCCACAATATACGTTCAATATTCTTTTTTGTCGACTGGCAACTTTCTTTCTCGTCCATGCATCTTCAGTATAAGTGTCTTTTGTCTTTGCAGGGAACACCCCATTCGACTGGAGGGGGGAGGACCAGCAGGGGGAACTGAGGGTTCTCACTGAGGCCTACGAGTCCAAGATCATTGTTATCAAGTAAGAACACTGTCTCATTATAATTAGGTAGACTCACTCAGGTACATTGTAAGAAGTCTAATTTCGGGTAATTCGGTGAACCCGTTCGTCAGGCTAAAACTACCCGTCTACACTATCGAACCAGTGAGTCTTATCGTGTAGACAGGGCGGTTTAAGCGCTAGTTTTCCGATAAACTGGCGATTATAATATTAGATATAAGCTTTGGGCGAAGACAAGGCGTTTATTTAATCCAGTTTTATTCTGTTTACCTTATAATTATGTATTGAAGTAAATAGACCACCTTCTTAAATTGTATTATCCACAACTATTTGCTACAATGAAGCTGTGTAACTCTGAGGAAATACTAATCAGTACGGCGCTCCTCCTAATTTATTCCGGAAGTCAAGGAGAGATTTCCATTATATCGGACGGGGAGGCACGCTAAGGTCACCAAAGAGGAAGACCTGGCTACTTTTTATGAGGTTTTCACAATCCCCCAGAAACTGGACTCACAAAATTGAACATTTTAATTGTGTTTGGAATTGTTACACTCGGAGGGGGCACCTTGCAGTTGCTTGTATCCCTTCATTGGGTGAAGGTCATCTCCCTCTTACCAACATTCACGCCGCTATGCACAACTAAACTATAATGCCTGGAGTTAGTCGCCCAGGTTAAGTCGAGACACTAATGTTGTCTGACCGACTTCTTAGAACATTCCCATCATTCTTTTATACTTTGAGTGTGTTCTCCACATTATATGAATTTTGTATGTGTCACTGACTACCTCAGAAGCCACGTGTTTGAGAATAATGTAGAAATTAGTTAAACTTTCGTTTTTAAGTCATGTAATACTTTCTCAATAAAGGGCCAATCACAAAAAGAAAAGAGTTCTAATCTTACCTATTTACACAACTGTACCGATATGTATAAAACAATTGCTGTTGTAATTGTTGTGCAGAAGTTGTTTTCGTTATAATTAGAGTCATTTCTGTATCCAGGACATGTTTAAAACTGGGATATGAAGAGACTCGGGAGTAAATGTTACACGCTACATCTGTCTACCTCCGTGTAGTAAATGTTACACGCTACATCTATCTACCTCCGTGTAGTAAATGTTACACGCTACATCTGTCTACCTCCATGTAGTAAATGTTACACGCTACATCTGTCTACCTCCGTGTAGTAAATGTTACACGCTACATCTGTCTATCTCCATGTAGTAAATGTTACACGCTACATCTGTCTACCTCCATGTAGTAAATGTTACACGCTACATCTGTCTACCTCCTTTGAGTAAATGTTACACGCTACATCTGTCTACCTCCGTGTAGTAAATGTTACACGCTACATCTGTCTACCTCCGTGTAGTAAATGTTACACGCTACATCTGTCTACCTCCATGTAGTAAATGTTACACGCTACATCTGTCT
>JAYRBW010023697.1:0-12541 GCA_036023295.1 Invenusta paracnida
TTGTTTATTCTTCTTATTATTTTTCTTTTTCTTATTTTTACATAAAAAAACGACAGCGTCGCTTAAATGAAAGTCAAGAAACGAGCTCCTCAAAATAAAAACTTTGAAAGGATATTAATGTAAATAGGAAGTACAACCATAAAAGAAATTGTTATAAAAATGACGCTAAATTTAATTTTACAATGCATGAAGATATAGTTTAAACAGGAGCATATATATATATATCAAAACTGTAAAATTCATAAAAATATGACAACAAAAATTTTGAAAAAAATCGTTGCAATGGTATAAATTATATTATTTTACTATATTATAAAAATGGGTTTACCTAAAACAACTAATTTTGCATTCATGATAGGTTGCATTGCTTTTGTAAAAATATGCCATTATATCAATTTCTTTTATGGTTGTACTTTTTATCATCAAAATTATTTTAACATTTTTTATAGGAGCTCGTTTCATGGCTTTCATTTTAGCGACGCTGCCATTGTTGTTTAGATAGAAAATATACTAAATATCATAGAGTAACATAGAGTTTCGACTTTTATCGCTTCTGTATGCAGTGTAATACTATTATTCAGCTACGAATTGATTTTTAATTTTTGGATAATTTTAATTAATTGCCATCATATCTTTTGATACGTTATTTTTCGTTAAATTCTATTTGCATATTTAATTTCTTCTTATTACTATTTAATCAAACGGTAATAAAGGATTTTATTTTCTCGTATTTAGAAATTTATGTAAAATTTGTGAAATTATTAATTACTGCTAAGTAAAGTGTTTTCATTTTTAACGTTGAAAATAAAATAAATATTATTATATTTTACAAAGTAATGTTACAAACATATTATATAATAATATTTTCAAAATATGATAATTTTCTATTGTTTCAGATTAGATAACATTACAATTTTGAATAATACACAGGTATAAATAAATAAAATGAAATTAATCTCCAGTGGCGTGCACTACTGTGTCTGTAATTGTACTAATAATTAGTTTGGCTTTCTTTTCAAATAGTGTAAGTACCTACTGTAATATTCATAAGCACAAATTATGCCACACAGAATTGCTATAATAGTTAAATATCTTCACTAAATAAGTTTGTTGTCACTTACTATAATATATCAATAATATGTCTTTTCTAATTGACTATTGCATATCAAAATTAAACTATGCATTATTTAATTTATAAACTTCATATTGCGTAATATTAATTTTTATTGTATCATTGCATATCATCAAGGTTAGAAATTTGCCTGATACCATATTTGCTTATACAACATAGCTATAGCAGCATTATTTGAAAAAGTAATAAATTCAAATTCAAATATTTTGCAATAATTACTTACTACAATTTTCAACGGTTTTCAATTACGAAATACGTATTAGGTTGTATACCATTTTTTACCATTAAATCACAACATTGCCAACGTTACAAGCGGTAAGATCTTTTTTTTATTTTAATTTATAATTGTGGAATCAATATTCTATTTTTCGGTATTAGTTACAAAGTATCATTAATTGATCCATTTCGAATTTATCTGAGGTAATTTTTAATCCTTTATTATGGATAAAATATACTATAAATTACTAAATATTACATTAAAATTTATTTTATTTTTGAGTTAATAGTTTAATTTGCGTATCTTTAAATAAAATACCTTTTTAATAACAAATTTTATAATAGAATTGTAAAAAATGGTTATATTTCAATCAATAACACTCAATGATTTTTGTTTTAGAAAAAGGGTGATTGATTGACTCAATCAATCACCCTTTTCTCTTAAACAATATTAATAATGATATATCAATAACTTATTCTCGATTTCTAGATATGTACTTATTTAAAGATATTTAAAGTAATGATTTCTACTACAGTGTAAACGACGGTCATCAGTAATATTAATATTATTTGATAATAAGAAAAATTATGTTAATATCATCAATAATAACACACTGACACAGTCATCGGTATTAGATTTTTGTAATCTGCTTCGTTATAATTTATTTTTATATTTATTATAAAGTATTACTCAACTTCTGACTAAAGAAATACTTTTTGTTGTCTATATTTATAATATTGTAAAATATTCTCTTTACAATAATATCTAAAAAGAAATCTATTTTATTTTCACTGAGCAAACATTTATAAAAGTAAAATTCAAGTAATTTTTTAACAATTAACAACAAAATGTAATTTTATGTCTTAAATTCTTATTAACATTTATTTTTTAACGTAGAAAGATATTCTACAATTACGACATTTAATAAATTTTTAATCTTACCTATTTTAAGGACATATCCATAAGACTGATGACTAAATTGTATTATAGCGATAACAGCAATAACAACGCTGCTCCATCTCATACTGTAAAATTATCTTCAAATGCAATTCCAAAAAACAAGGATTATAATTAGCTTGTGATTTAAAGCAGAGTATCCTTCATTTGTTCTTTTGTAATATAACAACTCGTAAAATGAAATCGGGGAATAAATAAAGTGATTATACATTTCAGACTAATATTTCCTTCAACAAGCAACAGTATAACTTTTCGTAGTTTCTAATTGGACGTTATACCTAATAGGTTGGTTACTATTTCTTCTCTATTTCCACTTGCAATATTCGGAACATATAATTAATCGATGTATGATTTTAATTACTAAAATCGGTATTGTTACAAAGCATAGTTTTAAGAAGAACAAAAAACTGTTAAAAGTATAATTTTCCTGTAGAAAACAGAAAATTATTGCACATCCCACGGACAGATGGAAATTTTAGATTTAATATGAATAATAAATATGTTTACATTATAATTAAGTATAAATATACAGATTATACATAGAACTGTATAACGCCAGTAATAATTTCGGGACACGATGGGAACACATTAAACAACTAAAGTAACAGCTTATTTATAATAACCCTAAGCTCATTTTTGTATAATATTTTGCTCATGTTTTATTAGAATAACTGAAAAATATACGACTGGAATGTTTTATTTATTTAAATATATGTCATATTTATTCGTATTTATACTAATGTCGGCACTCTAATATTTTATCTATTTACCTATAGCTACAGTCAGAAATTCTGGGAACAAATATCAGTTTATATAATAACATTATTTCGTATTCAAATTATAGTTGTATATAGGTATATATGTTATTAAAATATGCTGTATTAAGATAAATTAAAATTAAAAAGTAACACTATACACTAAAATCGTCTTTCGTATTTTTTTTAGAAAATCGTAATAAAAGGTTTCGAATCAGCTGATTATTTCTCTGACGAATAGTATAACCACTAATTTTGTTCTAAGGATTACTCAAGTAATATATTTCGCAGTATTTTATTGCTAATATTGAGAATATATTCTAACATTGCCGGTGTATCTCAATTGTATTTGATTTTTGTTCCTTATACATCAACCATTTTTTGTTCCATTTTATTACAGTCAGCGTAGTTTTTTTCCTACATTCTGTATACTGTAATCATATTTTCTTGTAAACTGAAAAAGCAGATAATTAATCACGCTAGCGTTTTTTAGGTATAACTGCTAGAAATTATGTTAGCATCCAGAAATTAAACTTGATACTAGGAATACTTCGCAGGATATATTTTTGTGTGTGTTTGTTAGGTTGCAGGTTAATTCTAGCTTTTATCTATCATGGTAAATTGATATTTTTTAATTTTTAGGAAATCCAGTCATATTTATTTATATTTACACACAACTTTATGTGATTGTGCATTAATATTGTATAAATAATATGTAACGTGTCACTAATAGACTACATTATATTGAATGTGTAGAGGTTCATGCCTCATATTCAAAGAAATTCTTACAATTCAAAGAATATTCCTCCAATTCAATGAAAATTCTTTGTATAATAATTGATCTATACACAAAAAAATGTTAATACATGTATATTCAATGATTATATTTAGTGATATATTATTTATTTATTTATTATTAATGAGATAAATACATATTGAATTATCGTATTTAGAAAATTCAAATTTAAAATATAAAAGTCACGTTATCAACTCCCTGCATACAGGACCATTTTACTCTTCCATATCTCGGTTTTAACTTACTATTGTGTAGTTTTTACATTCTCCTGTAGTTTTAACCAAGATTTTAAAATCATTCTATCGAAATTATAATAAAAATATATTTTTAAATAAAATTGGTAAAACTATTTTCGATTTTTTCATATTTTCTGCAAAATAACTTATTTTTATTGTACTTAATGATATGAAATTAATAAGTAACCGATTCAGAATTTCATCGATTTCGAGAAAGATACATTTTATTTAAAAATGTATCTTTTAGTAACTTTTGAAAAAAACTTGCACTTTTAAACTGTGGTTACGTTAGCAACTCTTTGGGTGCGCAATAGTGCATATATGGCGCTAAAAGTTGTAAAACTATATATTATTAGGGAATGAATGGAAGCTTGTATTGTTCCATTTGTTCTTTTAAAAATCACAAGAAAATGTGGGAGGAGTTAAAGGTATGGTTAGGGGTTATATTATAGGTATATATAAAATGTTTAATAAAGTTATGTTTTAAATATTTTATTAAAATAGTATAATATGTATATATATGTGCGTGTTCAATTTATTCAATACGACTCAAATCGATATATTATGCAGTTGTTTAAGACTAACGTTTACATCATAGAGTAATTAATAATTACTCTATAATTACTCTATGGTTTACACGACTTGTTCTTTGTACATTACATATTTAAGAATAT
This sequence comes from Invenusta paracnida, assembly GCA_036023295.1. Classification (NCBI taxonomy): domain Eukaryota; kingdom Metazoa; phylum Platyhelminthes; order Proseriata; family Coelogynoporidae; genus Invenusta; species Invenusta paracnida. The sequence continues at coordinate 4,768 of JAYRBW010023697.1, forward strand.
TTGTAAAAAAATTTTTCTAATATTATTTACAATCGTTTCATCAACAAATCCATTAAATATGTTTGAACCAAATTATAAGTAGTATTATAGGTATTAAAATAGAGAATATCTTAAATATCTTATATATCTTTAAGAATATCATTTATAGATGTTATTGACAGAAAACCATTTTATTTTATAATAAAATGTATATGAATTAGTGTCTATAAGGTATATAATATAATATTTCTTTGTAAAATATTGTCAAGATTTATGGTTATATTTAAGAATTATTATAAAGTACATTTTCGAACAATTACAATATATATTAAATTTGTAACTAAAACTGTTTTATTAAGTATGTTTAATGGATATTACATTTTAGGATTATTATATTTAAAGCTTTTAGGTATCAAAATAGTAGAATCATTAAAATCAGTATCATTAGAGTTGAAACACATTATCATCTATCAAAGCTCGATGATCTTATAAATTTAAATTAATTATTCTAAAATTAATTTATATGTCATATTATATACATACATACATACATACATTATACACACACATACATACATCTAATATTTTTACTCTGATTTTTTGCACTGGAAAATTTTGATATATTTTAAAATGTCTTCTGTTAACGTATAATAAACAAATCCTATAATAGTTGTGACAATCATGGTAAGAGTAGTAATAATATTATAACATTTAACAGCTAGAATACTATTACATTAAATTGAGATTATTTGCGTAATATTTGTCTCATTATTATACTTTTACCAAGAATTCTTTGAAAAACATCAGAAAACTTAAATCTATATAATTCATAACTACATTTCAAACTATTCTACTAAAAGTTAATTTTTTCTTTTTTAATTATTTTCCGAAGTGAGCATAATTTTTTACTTTTTATAGCGTAGTGCTATAACCTACACTTAACCTTTATATTTATATAAATTATGTATGTAAGTCACTAAGCAAGGATTTATTAGTTCTGCGGTGTATCTTCTTAAGTTTTTATTTAGTTAAATATATTTGATATGACAACATTCTTAGTAGGTATATTCTGATTTTCAATAATGTGTACATTTTATAAATTTTATTCATTTTTATATAAAATTCCTGTTTTAAAAAAAGAAAATAATATAATCAATATAATGATAAAATATATAATAAATAAAATTTATAATATAATCATTAATATTTAATAATATACATAAATGATTATAATTTATTGTAAATAAATTATTACAAATAATTATTGCAATATTATTGTTATTATTTTGATACTCTCAGTATTTTTGAACTGATTATGATAATATATTATAAGTATATTATAATATATACTAATATTATTCAATAAGTTCTTATTGAAAATATCGTGAAATTCACCTTGTATATTTAAATAATATTCAATACATATTATTAGTTTTACACAAAAAATAGTCTTATAAATAATAGTATAGTACTTTTCAAGTAATATATTCAATAATAATCTATAATTATTCCAATAGAATAGAGACGTTTACAAAATATTTGCATTTTTAAAAGTTGCGGTTGAATCTCTCAAAAATAACTTTTTGAAATGTTCTTTATATGAAGTTTTTAAATATAATTTCTATAAATTATAAAAATATATGTTCTAAATTTAGTTTTGGAAACAGGAATGATATTATTAAATAGGAAAACATTATTTTACTTATAAAGGAACTATATATTTTGTGACGCTCAAGGTCAACATGAAACAATTGGCTCAGAGTGCTCAAAGCTATTACGTCGATATATAGGAAAATATTCTCCTTCCTAAATCATTTTATTGAACGCATACTTATTGATGAGGTTTATCAATTTTTCCGGTAAGTATTGTGCTACTGCGCTTCTGCCTGCCTCAAGAGATTATTGAATTTCCACCAACCGTTATAGAGTTCTCCTCTATTTCCAACACCCCCACCCCCCTCCTCACATTCCCATTTTGTTATTTTCCCTTCGTCGTCTATCTGTTAAGCTCCCTAGCCTACCTTATAGTTTAGCCAGTCAGTGCGAGTGAATAGGTAGTGAATGGCGTTCGATTGCTAACATAGATTCACAGTGTGTAGAACCGTGTACCTTGTAACCTTTCAGCAGCATGACTATGGAGAACCTTACCGCACAGTACGACAGTGTAGTGAATGAGCATACTCCGGGATCCTCGTCCGACGACTCCGGTTGTCATCCCCTCACTTCTTACAACACCTACCACGCTAGAAAGTACCCCCAGGCATCAGGCACCACGGAGATCGAAGCCAACGTTGCCGCCGCCGCTGCAGCCGCCGAGAAATCGCTCAGTGAATCGGAGAACACCGAGACGGTTAAGCTGATGTTAATCGGGGCTCTTAACAGTCGGCAGCAGGTGACAGCATTCCAGAATAATAACAACAATAATAACCATTCGCAGCATCAGAATCAGGGGTGTTTGCGACAACAGCGGTCCTACATTTCGAACTCACAGGCTGTAACGACACGCTTGCCAAATCAGCATCAGCAACATTTGAAATCCCCACCAACGCACTCCATCTCTCCGGACAGCGGAATGGTCGATGCAGCAGGTGATTATCGATCAGCTTATAGTGTTAGCAATGATCGTATCAGTCCGACAAGTTACGGAGGCGGTGGTGGTGGAGGTGGCGTGAGCTACGCAACGTTAACCCCGATGCAGCCCTTGCCGCCGATTAGTTCCGTGGCGGATAAGTACAACAACTCAACCTCGACGATTTCACCTAGTGAGACCGACGCACTTTCCTTTCTACAGCAGCAGCAACAGCAGAATTCCGTCTACACCGCGCAGGGACTGAAAGCCTACGGGAATGTTAGTGGTGGGGGTAGTGGTGTTTCGGGCCACCCTGGTGACATTAAGGTAACATTCTCGAACAACAACGGCGGAAATTCCAGCTTACAACAGCAACACCATCACTCTTCAAGAGACGATGGTAGTAAGGGAGCTGTTGGTCCTTATATATTACCTGGGGTTACAATTACCGGATGTATACCGTCTTCCACTGTCAGCAATGCATATCAGGCTTTCGGACCTGCAGAACCGCTCTATGTGTACAACAGCAATATTGCTCTTGACATAAAGCAGGAGGCAACTGCTTCAACAGGTGAGTTTTCATGTATGTGCTAACTGTTAAAAATTTATAAAATGTATTGTATATTGTACTATGTTGAGACAATTTCAAAATTCTGTAAAAATAGTTGTATGATTAATTAATTTTAATGATCCATCAATTTTATGTGACAATTATTAAATTTACGATAATATTTTACTGCATATATAAATTAATAATTATTTATACCAGTTTAATAGAATCGTGTATTTTAAAATAGTCATCACAACAATTTAAAAAATAATAAAATTTTAGCTTTCTTTTAAATAGACTCAAATTTAGACGTTTGAATATCAATTTACACCAGAACTTTGAGAAAAAATAATTCGTTTCCATAGCTACGGCAGGCATATGAAAAGAAGCAGAGGAGTTGTGTTTTGGTTGAATGGTACGTAGAAGAGGGTAAGGGATAATTGAGCCTGTTCAGCAGAACAGAAAGTTTATATACTATGACTCATCGAAACGCTTTTGAAATAGATCTACATAATGATAATTTTTAAATCATCTATGCAAACGCAAAAACGAACATTTTATAATTATCGCTAATTGTATTCAATTGTGAATTTGCTAAACATATACATATACTGACTATTCTTAGCGATAAAAAATACACATAATACGTTGTTTTTATTAAAGTTGACTTTAATTTAAGAGTGTATCCTTTTTCTTTTAGTAAATATTTAAGAAAAAATCTTTAATTTGCGCGTAAAATTATTATAGATACATACATATATACGCTTAAAAATATGTTTTAGGTGAAAGAAATACTATATAGACTAAGATTATCAACCTGCAATTATTTATAGCTCTTTGTCAAATCCTATCAGCACAAATCCATTTATCGATGAAATTCATTTGTGTACTCTAACATTTGGTTAACTACAACATATAACAAACTATTGTATGTACATACATAGCAATGTTCCCTTAAGTTGGACGACGTTATAATATAAATACGTACTACAACACAATCTAAACCGATCAAGCAAGCCAGACTAATAAATACCCGTCTACACACTCAACATCATCATCGATTATGGGAATGGTTCCCTACCCCCTCTACTCTGGCAGCAATCAAGTTTCCCTTAATATGTGAGTGAGTGTGTAGGTACAGCCTATCCGCCTGTTTGTTCTCTCAAATTCGCTCCCACCCCTCTAAATTCGTAGCGGTCTTATACTATAATAGTGTTGTGTCCTTGTTCTATATATAACAGCGTGATACACTTTCGACCCGAACTGCGTTGAGAAGCGAATTCCTTGCAGCTACAATTAAGGATTTTAACCAGAAAAAATCAATTGAAAAAAATGCAAGATATTTTGACATTTTAATAGTTAATAATTAATAATATTATTTATTTTTATAATGACATTATGTATAATGTTAATTACGAAATATAAATAATTCAAATTGTTTATTTCTACTTGTTTAAGTCTTTAAGTGTTTCTAAGGGTTTATTGAAAGATTATTTTTTGTATTTCGGGTTATAATTTTTATTTTTATATACTATTTATGTTTTGTATATATGTTCGCAAATAAAATATTTTCAATAGAAAATCATCCTTTTGAAGATCATTACAAATAATTTTTGATTCAATTGATTTCGAGATTATCAAAATCAAAATATATTTTTTTATAACCAGTATACCAAATTAAATTTTAATTAAGAATTAATTTGATAGTTTTTTATAAGACTTATTGATGGAGACCACCATATAAGGATTTTTGCTCGATCGTATATATTTAATCGTGCACTGTTATTATCGTACATTCAATATTCAAACGTACACTAAACTAATGTGTTTTTTTTTTGTTTTTAGCTAGCATATGGTTATTTCTATTTGTCAATTTCTATTATATTCACACAATAAATTAGTTTTGTATAGTAGTGTTTCACTTTTTATATTTATATTGTGAAGTCTTTTTTCACACAGTAAATGAATAAATTATTATAGTAACTCACTTTCTTTTTTATAATGATTTATTTTTAATATTTAAATATCTGTATGACTTTATTCATTTTTGAATTATATCAACGAAGAATTTAAAAAATATTCTTAATAATTTATTTTCTATACAAGTTAATCTTTATATTGCTGTTATAAGATATATTTTTTTAATTTGGTGATTATTATGATTATATAGAAATATGTGTTGTGGATTAACGGATTATTTCATATACCTAAATTATATATTTTTCTACTTTATGTCTAAATATTTTCTATTTATAAATATATATTTTATGTCGGAAACCAGCATCAAATATACTTGGATTTTTTAGTAAAATGACAATAGTAATTAAGTATATTGAAATATTTTTCTAGATTTTATGTCGTGAGCTTTTAATGAATGGTTATATTTATTATTTTTAATACGTAATATACATTCTGCATGAAACTTATTTCATATTTATTTTACTTGTTTAAATTGTAGATTATGCCATTATAGATTATCATATTAAAATTTCAGAAATGTCGATACCTAAACTTGTTTAAGAAATCAATTTTTTTAGGTTTGTTTGTAATCCAAAGTACCTTTTTAATCAGGTTTAGAAGATTCCATTTTTAGAGAAGCGCCTTGAATTAACATGTCATTCCCCATTGAACTATAGTTATATAGCGTACATATATACAATATTGAACAAATTTCTCTAAAATTACAAATTTCCTTTCTCTACACGTTACCACGTCTACACCTTTCTCCCCGATTAAAAAACAGGCGAATATTATTAAAAAATTGTAGTAATATTAAACGCCTATTAAATTTAGGAATTGCAGTTTAACTATTTCTACATTTAACATTTACAAATAGAGGATATTTAACAAGAAAATTTCACATAAAAACCCTATATGTTCCAAATATATTTATTTAATATTAATATGTTTATAAATAAAAGTTTAAAGCCTTTCTGACAGTAAAAGTTGAGTAAATATGCTGAGCTTTAGGCGGCTAGGGACGACTTTCTAATCAATTAAATTAGTAGAAAATGACTATCTAAATATCAATATGTGATATAATTAATGATAATTATTTAATTAACGCTCACATTCGCATTCCCCTTGAAGTCTAACTTTACTTTATAAACAATGATACCATCTCAACTGTCAGCTTACATGACAAACTAACTGATTCCACAACAGTTCTCCGGCCTATCTCCCCATCCGCGACACCCTCTCCCTCCTACTACCCGGCGACAGGCGGTCCTCCCGGTCTTACCGCCGGTCCCAACGGACATCCCGCCACCCTCATAGTCAACCCGAGTGGCGGCGGGGGTGTTGGCAGCAACGACATGAGTGGCATGCTGCACCACCATCCCCACCACTTGCAGCACCACCATCAGCACCATCACCACCAGTCCTCTGAGGGAGCGCATAGTCCAGACGGTCCCGACATGGAGGAGATCAACACGAAGGACTTGGCTCAGAAGATCAGCGCCGAGCTCAAGCGTTACAGTATCCCCCAGGCAGTTTTCGCCCAGCGCGTCCTCTGCCGCAGTCAGGGAACCTTGTCCGACCTTTTGCGGAATCCGAAGCCCTGGAGCAAATTGAAATCAGGCCGGGAGACCTTTCGGCGTATGTGGAAGTGGCTGGAAGAGCCGGAGGTTCAGCGGATGGCCTCGCTGAGGTTGGCAGGTGAGCGCAACTGTACGTGCAACACAACATACATCATACTATTATAATATATCTAGACTATATTACTATATATTTTTCAACAGTTCACAATATTCCACCTTAAAATTATTTACCACTATATGTATTAGCGTTCAGTATTATACTGTCAGTTATGAAAATCACTTTATCCATTATAGATTTAGCACACCAATCAATCAAAGCGAAATATGATTTAGAGTAGAAATTTAAAAACGTATATATTTAAATAATGATTAACTCTCATCTGATTTAATCGTTTTTTAGAAGCTTTATTTGTGACATTCACTCAACATTTTATTTTAACAATTTGGTTATACAAAACTTACCCAATTATTTTTTACAAATGGTTTACAGTTTAGTCATCATAATTAAAAATATATATATATCTTCCTTCATTTTTGTAACGAATTTAATAAAAAATGTGTCTAAATATCAGTTGCTTATTTGTTGCTTAATTTGATTAATTGACTATTGAATTATTTCTAATCATGATTTTTATCAAGTCGCAAATTAAAAATTTTTACAGATTTTGCTATATCGCATATTGTATTATATATATATATATATATATATAGTTCACATTTTTTATGACAACACTTTCATAGAAATTGTTTCGACTATACAGTTAATTTAACTATTTCACGTAGATATTATTTTATAAAATATAAGATTCGCCACATTTCGCAGCTTTTCATTCCGCCAATTATTATATATTTCAGTCTTTCTATTTTGGTATTGCAAATTATTGTTAATGACAAAAGGTAACATATCGTAGTTTCTTACATTTTCCCCGTCTAAAATATATTAAATTATGAAAGCAGCGTTTCGCCATATAATTATTATAATTCACCGTAATTTTTTATTATGTTTATTTTAGTTTTGTTTAATTTGTAATTATATTTATATTATTATTAGCCAAAAATTTCAAAAAGTGTGTTAGCTCATATCATAAAAGAATTGAAATAAGCGTAAAATGTGTTAGCTCTTTAAAAATATATTTG
>JAYRBW010023708.1:0-12540 GCA_036023295.1 Invenusta paracnida
GCTTCGTTAGCACACGGAGAGTTTTTGAAGAGGGAAGCGAAGGTCTTTGGTTGTGTTGAAGGAGCGAGGCTAACTCGTGGTTGGTTGGTTTGTTCTTTGAATTCTTTGAATTCTTTGAATTCTTTCCGTTATAGGTCAGTACTAGTAGCGTCTCCAACTTCTTTCAGAGCTTGAACTTCTTTTTCTATATATATATATATATAAATAAACGTTTCACTATCATTGATGGTTTCAAATTAAAGATAATCAAAGGTAATAAACGTATTGGATGCTTCTAATTTGCATAACATAGATTAACAAACTTTTAAGATTTATAGTTTTAGAAAATTTTTGCTAAAAAGTGCATTTTATACAAATGTATTTATTAAGTTAAATCATTCGCTTTTGCTGTACACAATATGCATATATTATATATATATATTAATAGAGAACGTGTCATCATCAGCTTTCGAAAAAATCGAAGCATAAAATTGTTAATTTTTTAAATAGTGCAAACAGTTCTTAGCGTTAACATTCTCAAATGACTAAAATTTATATATTTTTCCTATAAATTCAAATGTCAAATATATTTCCCTTTTGTATGACAAACGAAAGGGCTCAAAACGAAATTCACTCTAATAATGGTGAAATTCAGTCATTTTATACATATATGTTACTTAATTTCATGTATATGGCGTTAATTTTGACATGTATGCAGTTAAAGTTGACATATCACATGTAAATAATTGCACATATATGAAGTTATAGATTTGCAAAAATATGTGCCTAAAGTTACATATATGTACTTAATATATGTACCTAAGTTATAATAAAATAAATCAAAGGTCTATACTACATTCGCCACTGATTCTGAAATCTTGGCCACCGTCGCTTTCTTGAAAACGATTATCTTCGTTCTAGCAAACGGGCAATGGCAGTGCTACACTGCAAAGGTGTTTGGTGAAGGTGAAGCTTGTGATGCTCAATATAGTTGTCTCTTGCAAAAACGACCATTTTGATCATGTAAAGGGAATTTAGAAATGACTATTTCATTACATATTTATATTACTTCATATTATTTATAGGGGGTAGTATAAACAATCCAACGGTTGTACAATTAACCCAGGTTAATACTGTTCTGGAGTACCGGGTTGAGGATACTCAGTAGTAGTATCGACCCGAATTAATAATACTACAGAGTAGTAAAAATCTATTGATAATTAACCCGCTATACCGGTTTTGAGATAAAAAATTCGTCATAACTACTAAGTTTGTACAAAGGCTTCGAGAAATATTTATTTCACATTTTGTCGTGCGAGAATTTGATATTTTATCTTAGGAACGTCATCTTATAACGTAACTACCTAGAAATTACCTATTGCAAGGGTAACCACATTATAGATACTTCTGCAATAACATTATTGTCAGGTTGGTGAGGCATGTTGTGTATTCCTCAAAAGCTAAAATACGTGATAGATTATAAATTTGTACATTTCACGTTTCTTGGTATTTTTTTCCAACAAATGCAATATTGTAAATTTTATGAATGAATTAAAGCTGGATTCAAGCTTAAAAAAGCAATACTCTTATGAATTGTTAAGGATATCAATGAAATTATAGAAAGTATCATGAAAGGTGTTTCAATGTAAATATTATTCATTGATCACTGCTTTTGAAGGCTTCAATCCTTTTTACAATAAATCATCATGTATTTAATTGTTTTGTGTTTATAATATGTAGTTGTATAGATTTACATGTAAATAATAATTAAATGAATTCTGTGTATGTCAAGACCGTTTGACATGGTGTGCTTCCTTTATAATTAATAGTTTATATTACCTAAGGATTCCTAGAATTATTACAATATCAATGTTTTAGTTATGTAATAGTACGTTCGTATTTTAGCAAATAGATAAAACAATCGAGTAAACTATTTGATTTTTTATAAATTACAAAATCAGTTGTATTCTCGATTGATATAAATAATGCGTTCTAAATTTTCAATAATTCTAAATTATTATTACATTTTTTACCTAGATTACAGATTTTTTTCAATTCGATATTACCAAATGCTACTGAATACAATTTAAACACTGTCTCGTTTAAACGATACGCACGGTTGTTTCACATAAAAATATTGTCGATAATTATCTAAATTAAATTTGTAGAGTACTTCCACTACCAAAACATGTATGTCATAAATTCTAACAAATGAACACGGTGTTAAGGTGTAGTAAAGTTTGACCGTCTATTAAATTATTATAATATTTCGAAAAAAATACAAACTGAAAACCACATAACATTCCATATATTATTATATTTACCTACATATACACACTTTCTATATGTATAGTATCATTAGAATATCAAATAAAACTGTCAAATATAAGTTATACATTAACATTTAGAATAGTTGATAGTATATTATGTACCGTGCATACTAACATTATAAGCATAAGGTATATAGGTATTATTACTCTATGCATATACATATGTATGTTGCTTATATGTTTGCCATATTTCGTTAGAAATATAGGTATAGGTATATATATATCGATACAATGATATTCGCTAAAACTCTCTAGAAATGTTTATATAGTTTGATAAATATTTTACATATATACATGTTTATTCCTTTACCGGATTTTATATAAATGTACATATGTACAGATTCATTATGGAATATAGCAACATTTATAATTTCAATGGATAATTATTTACAGAGAACAAGGTTGCATATTAAAAGACATATCGGTAGTTACATTTATCTGCATAACTATCTTACATGCAACTGATTGAAATAAAAATACTTTAATAAGTAGATGTATTCAACCTTTTGCCGACTACATAATGAAATTTCGCTTTCATACAATATTGATCCATGGCATACAAATTTATTGAAACAATTTTGGACTCCTCTTCTACTTAAAGACTACATTTTTCCATCTTATAAAACGCAATCATTTTATTAATGAATTACAGTCTATATCGTCACTTTAGCTGCCTAAACACCCAATGCTTACTTTTCTGACACCTTTTTATTGGCTAAGTATAACGTTAAAACGAAGGCTACAGCGCCAGACAACTATCTCATATGTAATTATATAGAATTAATAACGAAACAGAACAAATAAGCATAAATATTATAACCAAAAGTACACACACATATAAAGTATATACCTACATGTATACATACATTTAAATATATAATATGCATATTTATATTTCTTTATATAATATTATATATCAATTCATGAAATTTTATTATTACCAGTTTATATATTCAAATTTTATTACACTTAATAGTTAAAAACCTCAGCAAAAATGATAATTTAATAAAAATATATAATAACATTAAAATATATATTACTCAACAAACAGCAAACAATTGTGACATTTTAGTCGACAATTATCATGCAATCAATAATTAATATCAAGCAAACCTTATCTCTTTGGTTAGAAACAGAGGGCTCATTTGTTTTCGATCCATTGAATCGTACAATTATTTTTTTCATTTATCTATAAGTTGACTTGTGGCGCCTTTAAACAGCATCCGTTATTATGAATCCGAACCTACAGCTTTATCTACTAAAAGATCAGTGAATCAATTGGTGTCTATTTGTTTGGCAGTTAGTGTTATTAATATACAGTCTAACCGTACATTAATATATGTATATACTAAAATGTATACTAACGTAATATTTACATTTATTCGATTTGAGACTATAGACTATATGTGTAGAACCAGACACAACCCAGACGAGGCGACTGGGGTGTCTGCACCTGTTTGTGCCGCGTCTGTTTCTTTGATATAGTGCACATAAAATAATTAATTGCAACAGTTATACAAATGAGACTTTGTCAACTGCCTCGTTCTTCATCAATAATGTGTTTTCAGCAGACGTTATGAGAGTAATTTTTTATTTGAGTTTAAAAACGAAGAAATAATAATAAATTTATTTAGGACAAAAGAAAACATAAAGGATAGATTAATAATAATATGCATATAGAATGTTTGTCCAAGGGGCCAAAAGCAGATGATCTGATGGAGTTAGTCCCCAATAAATCTTATTTATAGATTATTATAGATATATGGCAGGAATTTATAACAATAAAAAATTCAATAAAAGTATATAAATGTCTGCTATATATATAAATATATATATAGCAGACATTTATAAGAAAAGGCAAAGAACAATTAAAGCACATTTAATTCGTTAATTATAATATTTAATTGATATAACTATATTTGTAGAAAATTCTGGAAAAGTTTTGATTTCGTAAAAGAAACTATTACAAAAGTATTTTACCTAGATAGTAGTTTTTATTTATTTTATACAAATACAATAATTATAAGAAGCATCCTAAAATGAGTTATTAATTATTGTTAAGAAATGGATCCATATGAACAAAAATTAAACTGAGCGTAAAGTTAAATTAATAGCGTGGAGTTTGAAATTTCGGATGTAGTTATGCAGAGATGTTTTCAACATATTCAATTGACTAAATAAACAAGATATTTTAAATAATACCTACAAGGTGAGTTGCGAAATCGCTTTTATATATAAAGTCAAGTTATTTTAATACGAATAATGTGCATTTTCATAATTTTTAAAAATTTTAAGGAAATTTATTTTTATTGTATCTTTGTAAATTATAAGAATAAATTAATCAGTACATCAGAGTTTGGCGAATTTTAAGATAGATGTGCATTTTTAAATAAAAAGTATGTTTTATTTATATTTTACAAGGGTGTGATGACCACATATTTGGTTGCACAACAGTGAATTTAGCGCTAAAACTTTATTTTGGAAAAGTCACAGAAGCTTATATTGCTCCATTTGCTCATTTAAAGACATACAGCACAAATTCGGGAATGACAAGAGATATGTACACATATTTATAGTTGTAGGTTACAATTGCAACTATATTTTATTGTACTTTTCGATAAATATTTCAAGTTAATGAATTTCAAAAGACCGAAATTATTTTCTAATTAGCAATCAATTATATTTATTATGAATGTCGTTAACGATAAAATTCTTCTATACTCTATTTAACTAATACTTCAAATACTCTATTTATATTTAATTATATATTAAATAGTAGCCTTTTAATCTTTCAGTCAAATTAATAGTCAAACATGTTTATATTTTAGACGGCCTTAATAAAAATATATGAGAATGTAGGATCTTTCAGTATTCATTTCGTGTTAAAACTAAAATTAGTTGAGTTAGATATATTTTATAATTATGGGTTTGCTCTGGTATATTATACATATGTGCGGTTAGTAAATTCACATTTCCAATGTATGAATAATCTAATTATCATAATCTAATTTTCTAGCTAAATTATTCCTTTTTTGTCTGTGTTTGTTTGAACCACTAAAAATATTATTTTACTAAATGCAACTTTGACGGTATCCTGGAGAATTTAACATTTACGAAAGTAGGAAATACATTTCTTTCTATTACATTAGTATGCTTTTGATGCCAATGAATAGAATTATTCTATTGTAAAGTCTGGTAAAAAAACTCGCATGTTTCGGTAATTGCCGAGCAGATTCAAATCTAATCTTCCTAATTATTATTTATTTCAAATAGACGCCGCATTTATATACAGTGCTTGACATAATTCATAAAGTATTTAAAAGCATCAACAAAAATAATGTATATAAACAGTCAAATAGACAGAGAACAATAAATAAATATAGGTGCCCATTTAAGAAAGCATTGCTTATTTAAATTTGAAATATTAAATATTAATTTATTAATTTTACAGTTGATCACTGTGATAAATAATAAATGTAAATAAAATCCTAATAAAGGAATAAAGATTTTAAATCGCAATTTGATTAGATTTATTATATAAAAACAAAATAATAATATGAATAAGATATAGGGAGCCCAAATGCTACTAAAATTTTGAAAAATAATAATTATTATTACAAAATAAGCCTTATAAATTTTTCGTTGTAAAACAACCTATCATAGGCGAGACACATTTAGATTGTGAAAAATTACATTTACAATGAATATACTTTCAGAGCTGATGGTGAGTACAAATAATAATACAATTAAATTTATATTAGATTTTTAAATTCAAAAATATATATCACATATATCACATATATCACATTTATTCAGATTCAAATAAATAAAGCACACTGCTGAAATAAAATATTTCCATTAATTGTAAACTGTTCAAAAAATATATTTAGCTTAAACTTTTTTAACTTAAACTTTTAAGTAATACTTTAAATATTACTGAAACAAAAATGTGCATCTTAATCTTAACCTGAACGTATTTAAAGTCACATAATTATCTTCATAAATCATTAACGCATGTGTATGAACATGTAAAATATCCCATCAAAAATTAAATATTAATAATAATTTAAATCTAAATTAAAAAATCAACATATTTACAATGTATTTAATATAATCAAAATTTAGTTTTATTTATATTAATAAGTAACAGGTGATACGCTAATAAATTGCTCTTAAATTATTTTAACTATAATTCTGAAAAACAATTACCAATTTTGGCCGTCCAATTATGCAAAAAATGTAATTAAATGGTATGGTTTTGATTTTAAGTAAATAAATAGACTTTTATAACTTTAGATAATTAATAATTTAATTTAAATTTAAATAATTAATTATAAGTAAATCAAATTAATAATTTATACTCCTTTCAAACATTTATTAACACAAATGTTTTTTATAAAATAAAATTTAGAACAAATTTGTTAATTACCATCTATAGTAAAGGTTTAAATAATTTGGCATATTTTCAGTTATACCTATGTACATACGTTGTATTGCCTTGAAGGAAAAAGTATAACTTTTTGTAAACTTTAGCAGAACAATATTTTAACAAAATTAATTATTCTGGTTTGGAATATAAGAATGACTAGAATCAAAACAGAAAAAAAAATACTTTCAAATGGCAAATTATGTATAATTACATATTTGTTGTACTAAACAATATTACTATGAAAAATAATTAAATTAATAAATACATAATATTAATTAATAAATTAACAATATTATTAATATTACAAATTAATCCTTTCATAAATATTAAAACAATAAACACGTGCTGGCACTTAATGAGCATTTTCTTAAAAAACACGTTTTTAAAGTTTGATTTTCATTGTAGCTACACTACAGTTTTACAGATGTGTTTTTTCGTTACTCATGAATCGTAAAATTGTTTTTAAGTGTTTTTTATTTTGGTAAAAATACCTATTGTCAGTAACAGTGTCCCACTCCTCGGTGCGGTGTAGCTGTAATAAAATACCAAATATCAGTAAGTGTCACACTCAGTGCAGTGTAGTGGTAATAAAATACCAAATGTCAGTAACAGTGTCACACTCAGTGCAGTGTAGCGGTAATAAAATACCAAATATCAAGTAATAGTGTCACACTCAAAGTCAATAAAATAATCATGAAATTATATTTACAACTTTTTAATACTTCACTAATTCCAACATATAAAACTTTGTGAGCCAAGTGAGACAATATTTTATATTTTCAGGAAATAAAAATAATATTATTGTGTCTTGAAAAAAAATATTAAAATACCTTTTTTGTTTCAATATTTTGTCTTAATTTATATTTATGCCAAAGTTTTTGTTTATAACTTTGTTTAAGTTTTGTTATAAACAAAAACTTTGGCGAAAATACGAGTATAAATTTAGACAAAATATAGAAATAAAAAGGTTTTTTAATACTTTTTTTTTCAAGACACAATAATATTATTTTTTTTTCAATATTTTGCCTAAATTTATATTTACGCCAAAGTTTTTGTTTATAACTTTATTTATAAATCTCATTTAATCTACGATTATCCGAATGTGATTGTTTAATTTAATTTTGCAGTATAAATACCCTTTGGAAAATGGCATGATTTTTGCTTAAATTCAAAATTACAAAAAAATTCAGAATTATTTAGAATATTAGCAACAAATTTAAAATATTTGACAAAACAATACTAAAAGTCATAACCAAAATAGAATTAAGTGAACATTTTCGCTGTAAATGTCAATAACTCCGAATTATATTACATATATAGGTACCTATTTAAATAATATAAATTGGTGTTCCTTAATACCATTATAAAAATATCATAACAGATATGTCATATAAAAGGAAGTCTATTGGCCAGTATTAAAGTTTGTCGTTTATCTTTATTGACGAATAGAAACACTATTCAAGTAATATTTTTTATCATTCCACGATTATATCGCCATTTTAATGATTTGAAACCAACATACTGAATTAAATTGTGCAACAGTAAATATTATACAATTCATTAAACAGTTGTAGAATATGTCGTCACGTGAAAGAGATCAACATCAAAAATCATTTATTTCAGCAATCTCATTTGCGGGTGGATCTCGCCTGGCATCCAAAAATCCTGTTAGACGTCGCATCTGGGGCGTACTAATTGTACTGGCATTTATAGCCTTGACCTATAATATCATCAGTGTTGTGATAACCTACCGAAAGTACCCTACAAATTCATCCGTTAAAAATCACTATTTTGGTTTTATGTTTCCTGATGTGACCATATGCAATACCTTCATGTTCAGTGCCAAAAAAGTTCGAAAACTGCCCGAAGGTTTGGGAATTGAAAAAGCTCATCGATTTTGGAAATATATGGAAACTTATCTTTATCCATATAGTTATCCATTAAGCAATTGGAGCTCAGTGGACAGTGCACTACACTCCTTTCAAGTATTTATGAAAGATCAGGACATACTTGCATCTGTTCTCGATAATATCTTATACTGTAAATATTTTAATCTACCCTGTGATATTGAGAACTTTAAAACTACCGAGGTTTCTAAGCGAGCTAACTGTGTTACTTTCAGTCCCACTATACGGTCAAATCTAAGAAGTAATAAAAATTTTGGACTTCAACTTATTATGAGCAAAGGAGATGGATTTGTTTTTAACGACAACCTAATTGACGTAAGTATACATATTTATAAAATTATTAAATAATTATTTTATGTTAATAGCGACTCTGCAGCCTCGTCAGCTTGAAATTGTATATTTGAGTATATGCACAATCATAGATATTTAACATTTTCAATATATCGGTTACATATATTGTACATTTCAATATGCGCTTAACTATTTATAAATTAGTTCAGTGCATATGTAAGTATAGGCCATACCGATGAAAATGACCGGCATGAATATTTCGTTTTTCATATATTTCATATTTCTATGTCTATGCCTAGATTTCACTGAATCGCAATTTGAATATATATCGACTTTGATAGAATATAACTTTATACTACAATATATCTTGAAGATGGAGTGTACGAAAGACAAGCAATATTTTTTAATTGAAAGTTGTCGTCGAAATGAAATGAATGCTACTGAGACACATAATTTTATTGAAACAGCTTGGCCCGATGAATGTTTAAGTTTAGTGCAAATTCGGCGAAGCAGAGAATACAGAGAAGGAACGAGACTGACAAGTTTACGGATACCAGGTAGCGGAAAAGTAAAAAGTGATCAACGGAATGACAATATAAATAATGTGCAACGCCTGATTAATGAAGACAAAACTATCACGGTTCAGTTAATTGCAGATGCTTTAGACATCTCCCATTCGATGGTCTAAATTTTGTATTACGTTTATTATTGTCCATATTATATATACATCATGTACTAAACATATTTTGATCATTTCTGTAGCCGATCATTTTCATCAGTATAATATCCACATCTCGTATTGACGTCATATATAATCTTGAAATGTACAACAGATATTAAATATTGATAAAATATTAAATAAGTTGTTTAAAAGATATTGTTTAATTTACATGCTTAATATGTGTACATACAGTAAGTAATATTTAGAGTTAACATAGACTAATCCCAAAACAGTAAATGTAGAAGTAATATATATAGTAGCAATATAGGAGGCATTTAGGCATAATGTTTGTAGTTCTATAACTTTTCAAAATAATTATACATTGTCAAGTTTAATAATTAATTAACGTGCATAACTGTTTTAATCACAAATGGAAGGCGATTTCATATAATAAGTACACAAAAAATAGAGACTTCAAAAACAGAATACAAGTAAATATTTATATTATATTTCTTTCGGTCTGATGGTGATACTTCGTATATACAATTATATATATATATAATATTGTATTATAGTATTATATGTATCTCAAGACGTGATATTAAATATTGAATACGTATTAGTTTTGCAAATTCATTTGTACATTATCTTAAAATACAAAATAAAAATAAATCAATATAAATCATTTGTAGTATAAATACAGCAGTGTGTGAAAAAAACACTTTTAAAGTAAAATAAATTTAATAAAACACCCGAGCTTTCAAACTTA
Organism: Invenusta paracnida; assembly: GCA_036023295.1. Taxonomy (NCBI): domain Eukaryota; kingdom Metazoa; phylum Platyhelminthes; order Proseriata; family Coelogynoporidae; genus Invenusta; species Invenusta paracnida. Next base: position 10,367 of record JAYRBW010023708.1, read on the forward strand.
ACAAAATTTAATAATCATGGGTACAAAGCAAAATACAATGAGACACATTATATATGAGAGTAGTAGGAGATGGTGACCACCAACTCAAACCGCGAACCCACCCCACCCCTACACCCCGCTTCTCCCCCTCACCCACGCTCCTCCCGACCAATCAGAATCGAGAGAGACTTCAGTCAATGATATAGGGCTCGCACAGTATCAAAAGGAACGCGCGCGTCTGATTCATTCATTCTACTTTGCTTCACGCTTGTGTATGGTCGCACTCCCACTTCTCCTCACAATGCAATACACCGATAGTGATTATGCTCAATTTGAACATTTCTCAATGATCTTTTAGGCATTGATGACTCGCCTTACTTACCATCTACACTTCATACCCCTGTCTCGCCCCAATATCAACTTCTTCCGTTGGATTTATCTACATCCTCTTCAGCACAGCCCTGTTCTACCTTGACCCCGCAGGATGTCTCTACCTCTGTTCCAGTCCCGCAGAACGTCTCTAATCGATCATCAGCACAGCCCTGCTCTGCCCCTGTCTCGGCGTTCACCTTCGGCCAGTGCGCTAAACGTATGAAATCTCTTCCTGTTCTCTCCTCTATCAAGATGTCGCAATTTATTATGGAGGCTTTTCATCAACTGGCAATGCCCTCTACGAGTACATGTATCAATAGGGTATTTCGAGGAGAATTTACTGGTCTAACCGGTTTGACAAGCTACTTGATGGAGTGGATAAATTCGATAAAAAATACTACCCGAGTCGGTTTCATATGTAGCGCATCAAGTCAGAGAAGTGGAGTTTACTCTTATTTCCTTCGGGGAAATATCGTCTTATGGGCAATGAGATCAATATTAATGACATCATACATTACTTTGCTAACATACTTCAAACTCCAATCTCTTCTTATCGTTTACAGACTGACACATTTAAACTTGTTCTCCCTTTTCAGATAAACCTTTTACCTTTTAATGAGTCCCCCTTTTCTATATGTTTTATTTATGAACCTGAACTATTCCTAGCATTGCATTTTACTTGCTGGAAGCCTACACTTGTAAACCTATTTCAAACAGGTAAGGTTATCATAATGGGTCGTAATGCCCGCGCTTCAATTGTCCTCATACATGACTATCTTATGAGTCTATTTTCAACCAATGTTGACAGAAGAACTAGGTATGGATAGTAAGGAGGCGGGATCTACAAAGGTTTACATAGTCCTTCCCCCACCTCCACATCTACCAAAGTACGGTGTAAAATACCTTTGGTACTATTAATTGCGGCGTAAATGTGGCGTTATATAGCATAGCCTCCACCATGCTCCTGTTTTGCCACAACTTGACAAGTTATTTCATGCAAGGTGCATGACTCATCTATACTGCCACCTATGAAGTGTGATCCATCAACAAAGGCTGAAAAAATTAATGCAGGACCCCACTGTGCTCTTATGGATGCTTATGAACTCGTACTCTATAATGCCTGCATGCCCTATAATATGTAACATTTATGTACCAGTATTAAATCGAATTTAAGGGGAAAACTTACTGGAACTTCATATTTAATACTTTTCAGATAACTATAGACAAACCATAATCATGTAACAATTATTCATTAAATACATATATACTACTCGTAATAAATGTTAGTAGTATAGCCCTAACGGTATGTTAAAAATTTCCTAAAGATATGCTAAACTCTTAAATTAATCCCTAAAAGTATGTTAAGAGTTCCGGAACTCAGACCAGAGCGGACGGTGGCTTCAAGCTGTCCAAGTGCAACCATTCGAATGGCCGGATCTTGCGAGGCCAGAAGCTGGACTGCTCGGGAGATAATCCAAATGTCTGCGCTTGAATGAGTGAAAAGACGGCGAGGCCTCCAACTTGTCCATCGGCGTGGAAGAACGCCTGTGAGACTTGGATGGGAGTCCCCGTTACAAGCCACAGAAAGGCCCGTAGTAGTAGGGATGGGTTATCACGAGGCCAATCCCCCCTCACCCACGCACCTCACTTGCGAACCTCTCGACCAATCAGAATCGAGCAAGACTCTAACCAATGAAATGCTTGCTAAGGTATCAAGAGGAATACGAGCGCCTGTTTTAGTCATTCTACTTTGCTTCGCACTCGTGTACGGTCGTATACTTGTCTCTCCTCACCATGCAATACACTGACAGCGACTATGCGGA